>CM071918.1:47439017-47663011 GCA_036785865.1 Coffea canephora | reverse complement strand
GCTCACTAGTGCTAGTGGCTAAGCAAAATGAAATGCGCATAGTGGGACTGACCCACGGCCAGTGGCTAACGAAAAATGAAAATTGCTCACTAGTGGGACTGACCACGGCTAGTGGCTAATGAAAATGACAATGCTCACTAGTGGGACTAACCCACGGTAGCGGCTAACGAAAATGAAAATGCTCACTAGTGCTAGTGGCCTAAGCAAAATGAAATGCGCATAGTGGGACTGACCCACGGCCAGTGGCTAACGAAAATGAAAATGCTCACTAGTGGACTGACCACGGCTAGTGGCTAAGGAAAATGAAAATGCTCACTAGTGGGACTAACCCACGGCTAGTGGCTAAGCAAAAATGAAAATGCTCACTAGTGGACTAAACCCACGGCTAGTGGCTGAGAAAATGAAAATGCTCACTAGTGGGATGACCCACTGCTAGTGGCTAATGAAAATGAAATGCTCACTAGTGGGACTAACCCACGGCTAGTGGCTAATGAAAATGACAATGCTCACTAGTGGGACTAACCCACGGCTAGCGGCTAAACGAAAATGAAAATGCTCACTAGTGGGCTAACCCACGGCTAGGTGGCTATGCAAAATGAAATGCGCATAGTGGGACTGGACCCACGGCCAGTGGCCAACGAAAATGAAAATGCTCACTAGTGGGACTAACCCACGGCTAGTGGCTAAGCAAAAATGAAAAATGCTCACTAGTGGGACTAACCCACGGCTAGTGGCTGAGAAAATGAAAATGCTCACTGTGGGACTGACCACGGCTATTGGCTAATGAAAATGAAAATGCTCACTAGTGGGACTAAACCCACGGCTATGGCTAAGCAAAATGAAATGCGCACTAGTGGGACTGACCCACGGCTAGTGGCTGAGAAAACTGACCCACGGCTAGTGGCTAATGAAAATGAAAATGCTCACTAGTGGGACTAACCCACGGCTAGTGGCTAAGCAAAATGAAATGCGCACTAGTGGGACTGACCCACGGCTAGTGGCTGAGAAAATGAAATGCTCACTAGTGGGACTAACCCACGGCTAGTGGCGAGAAAATAAAATGCTACTAGGGGACTAACCCACGGCTAGTGGCTGAGAAAATGAACATGCTCACTAGTGGGACTGACCCACGGCTAGTGGTTAACGAAAATGAAAATGCTGACTAGTGGGACTAACCCACGGCTAGTGGCTGAGAAAATGAAAATGCTCACTAGTGGGACTGTCCCACGGCTAGTGGCTAATGAAAATGACAATGCTCACTAGTGGGACTAACCCACGGCTAGCGGCTAACGAAAATGAAAATGCTCACTAGTGGTACTAACCCACGGCTAGTGGCTAAGCAAAATAAAATGCGCACTAGTGGGACTGACCCACGCCAGTGGATAACGAAAATTGAAAATGGCTCACTAGTGGGACTAACCCACGGCTAGTGGCTAAGCAAAAATGAAAATGCTCACCAGTGGGACTAACCACGGCTAGTGGCTGAGAAAATGAAAATGCTCACTAGTGGGACTGACACACGGCTAGTGGCTAATGAAAATGAAAATGCTCACTAGTGGACTAACCCACGGCTAGTGGCTAATGAAAATGACAATGCTCACTAGTGGGACTAACCCACGGGTAGCGGCTAACGAAAATGAAAATGCTCACAAGTGGGACTAACCCACGGCTAGCGGCTAACGAAAATGAAAATGCTCACTAGTGGGACTAACCCACGGCTAGTGGCTAAGCAAAATGAAAATGCGCACTAGTGGACTGACCCACGGCTAGTGGCTAACGAAAATGAAAATGCTCACTAATGGGACTAACCCACGGCTAGTGGCTAAGCAAAAATGAAAATGCTCACTAGTGGGACTAACCCACGGCTAGTGGCTGAGAAAATGAAAATGCTCACTAGTGGGACTGACCCACGGCTAGTGGCTAATGAAAATGAAAATGCTCACTAGTGGGACTAACCCACGGCTAGTGGCTAAGCAAAAATGAAATGCGCACTAGTGGACTGACCCACGGCAAGTGGCTGAGAAAACTGACCCACGGCTAGTGGCTAATGAAAATGAAAATGCTCACTAGTGGACTAACCCACGGCTAGTGGCTAAGCAAAATGAAATGCGCACTAGTGGGACTGACCCACGGCTAGTGGCTGAGAAAATGAAAATGCTCACTAGTGGGACTAACCCACGGTTAGTGGCCGAGAAAATTAAAATGCTAACTAGTGGGACTAACCCACGGCTAGTGGCTGAGAAAATGAACATGCTCACTAGTGGGACTGACCCACGGCTAGTGGTTAACGAAATGAAAATGCTCACTAGTGGGACTAACCCACGGCTAGTGCTGAGAAAATGAAAATGCTCACTAGTGGGACTGACCCACGGCTAGTGGCTAATGAAAATGACAATGCTCACTAGTGGGACTAACCCACGGGTAGCGGCTAACGAAAATGAAAATGCTCACTAGTGCTAGTGGCTAAGCAAAATGAAATGCGCACTAGTGGGACTGACCCACGGCCAGTGGCTAACGAAAATGAAAATGCTCACTAGTGGGACTGACCCACGGCTAGTGGCTAACGAAAATGAAAATGCTCACTAGTGGGACTAACCCACGGCTAGTGGCTAAGCAAAAATGAAAATGCTCACTAGTGGGACTAACCCACGGCTAGTGGCTGAGAAAATGAAAATGCTCACTAGTGGGACTGACCCACTGCTAGTGGCTAATGAAAATGAAAATGCTCACTAGTGGGACTAACCCACGGCTAGTGCTAATGAAAATGACAATGCTCACTAGTGGGACTAACCCACGGGTAGCGGCTAACGAAAATGAAAATGCTCACAAGTGGGACTAACCCACGGCTAGCGGCTAACGAAAATGAAAATGCTAACTAGTGGGACTAACCCACGGCTAGTGGCTAAGCAAAATGAAATGCGCACTAGTGGGACTGACCCACGGCTAGTGGCTAACGAAAATGAAAATGCTCACTAGTGGGACTAACCCACGGCTAGTGGCTAAGCAAAAATGAAAATGCTCACTAGTGGGACTAACCCACGGCTAGGGGCTAAGCAAAATGAAATTCGCACTAGCGGGACTGACCCACGGCTAGTGGCTGAGAAAATGAAAATGCTCACTAGTGGGACTGACCCACGGCTAGTGGCTAATGAAAATGAAAATGCTCACTAGTGGGACTAACCCACGGCTAGTGGCTAAGCAAAATGAAATGCGCACTAGTGGGACTGACCCACGGCTAGTGGCTGAGAAAACTGACCCACGGCTAGTGGCTAATGAAAATGAAATGCTCACTAGTGGGACTAACCCACGGCTAGTGACTAAGCAAATGAAATGCGCACTAGTGGGACTGACCCACGGCTAGTGGCTGAGAAAATGAAAATGCTCACTAGTGGGACTAACCCACGGCTAGTGGCTGAGAAAATTAAAATGCTAACTAGTGGGACTAACCCACGGCTAGTGGCTGAGAAAATGAACATGCTCACTAGTGGGACTAACCCACGGCTAGTGGCTGAGAAAATGAAAATGCTCACTAGTAGGACTGACCCACGGCTAGCGCTAATGAAAATGACAATGCTCACTAGTGGGACTAACCCACGGCTAGCGGCTAACGAAAATGAAAATGCTCACTAGTGGGACTAACCCACGGCTAGTGGCTGAGAAAATGAAAATGCTCACTAGTGGGACTGACCCACGGCTAGCGCTAATGAAAATGACAATGCTCACTAGTGGGACTAACCCACGGCTAGCGGCTAACGAAAATGAAAATGCTCACTAGTGGACTAACCCACGGCTAGTGGCTGAGAAAATGATAATGCTCACTAGTGGGACTGACCCACTGCTAGTGGCTAATGAAAATGACAATGCTCACTAGTGGGACTAACCCACGGCTAGCGGCTAACGAAAATGAAAATGCTCACTAGTGGGACTAACCCACGGCTAGTGGCTAAGCAAAATGAAAGGCGCACTAGTGGGACTGACCCACGGCCAGTGGCTAACGAAAATGAAAATGCTCACTAGTGGGACTAACCCACGGCTAGTGGCTAAGCAAAAATGAAAATGCTCACTAGTAGGACTAACCCACGGCTAGTGGCTGAGAAAATGAAAATGCTCACTAGTGGGTGTAAGGCCCAAAAACAACCAATGCAAAGATCATAAACGAAACAATAAGTAAATAAAAAGGAAAGGATTGCAAACCAATTAACTATCCAACTCCTCTTGAGCTTGTAGATTAATTGAAACAAGCTACTTCAAGTTGATGAATTACAATCACTCTTGTGTACAAAGGAAGGTTCACCTCCTCCTTGCCCCAAGCAGCACTCGGTCAAGCCAGGACGTTTTACTATCCCTCAGGACAACCCTCACAGAGCTACACTCATGAAAGATTCACTCACAAATGAAAAGCTTACAATGAACCTCACACCACTAAGACTACAAATATTCTTTTTGGAGTATTTTCTCACTAAAATCTCTCTAGATCTTTTGTATCTTCAGTGTGCCAAAGTGTTTGAAGTATCTGACCAACCACTATTTATATAGGACCAAGAAAAGCCTCATTAAAGCTTCCAACGGATAGAAAGTAGCTGAACAGTCAACTAGCCGTTGGTAGTGTCGGACGTCCGATAGCACTGTTTTATGCGTCCGACAGCAGGCAGTGAGTTTGAGAAATTTTCTTCAATTCTTTCGGACGTCCGATAGGCTGGTTTTCTGCGTCCGAAGGTATGATGTAAAACTGAGAATTTTTCTTCAATTCCTTAGGACGTCCGATAGGCTGGTTTTCTGCGTCCGAAGATACTCAATTGTTGTCGGACGTCCGATGCAGTCTTTTTGAGCGTCCGACAGCTTCAGCATACTTTGTCTTCTTCCAATTGCACTTGTTCATGGAATCAAATAATTTCATAACTGAAAATATATCTTAAAGAAATATTAGTATCATCCATTTGTTTTGTAAACATCAAAAGATAGGGATCAAGATCAACAATCTCCCCCTTTTTGATGATGACAAAACAATGGATGGAAAGAAACAAAATAAGTATAAGCTCCCCCTCAATCATTGCAACCAAAACTTTAAGAGCCAAACTCATAATCTCAGAATAACTCCCCCTTACACATTACATCCATTTCTCCCCCTTTTTGTCATCATAAGAGTAAAAAATCAACTACTATAATCCAGCAACAATAACAGAGAATTCAATATTCCAAGAAAAATAGAGAAATGACAGCAATCACAGCAAATCATCATGAGATCAGCATTATTCTTTTATCTCTCTTTTTGACATCATATAGATTCAGTAGTATTCAAAGATATCAGCGAAAACTCAGATCAAAGTATCAAAAGAAAAAATATTCTGAACAAGAATCACTGCGATGATTAGACAAAACCTCCTACTTGTTAAATTTAGCATCATGTCTAACTATCCACATGCATTTCATGCCTTTTTTTATATTTTTTCTCACATAGCAATCACTTTTCATGTGACCTTTTTGACAACAGAAATTACACATAATCAGGAAATATTCATATGAACAGGTTTAATAAATCTTACTTGTTTCTCCTATGGAAAGCAAACTCATTTGCAGCAGAATTTATCTTAAAATGAGGTTTTGATTTATTACTTTGAAAACAATCCTGTTTTTTATGTTGAAGCAACTCATTTAAATCATCCATTCTTCTTTTCAAATCATCTTGTTCCCTTTTGAACATTTCACAAAAACTTGTTTTTCTATCAAGATCCAAGTGTAAAGCAGTCTCACTTTTTTTGAAGTAATCATTTTCAGCTTTCAACTTTTTGTTTTGTTGAAAAAGATTTGCATTATCTCGAAGCAAAAAATTAATTTTCTGTTTTAACTCCTTGTTTCTAACATAAGATTCTTTCAAACTATCATGCAATTTTATAATGAAAGATTCAAGATCATCATCATCATCATCATCATCACTTTCAAATTGAGAGCTAGAAGATGTTACCTCATCATCTCCAATGGCCATGAAAGCCAATTGAGCAGATTGATCTTCCTCTTCAATTTCACCATCGGAATTGCATTCATTCCATGTGAATTGAAATTTGTTTATTCTTGGTTTTCTTCCTTCTTTCTTCTTCATCACTGGACAGTCACTTGCATAGTGTCCAGGTTGGCCGCATTCAAAGCACTGATCAGTTTGCTTTTTGTTGAACTGATTTGGGAATGAATTGCTAGGTCCACCATTTCTGAATCTCCTCTTGTTGAGTATTCGTTTGAAACTTTTTGTGATGAGAGCGATATCATTGTCATCACCTTCCACATCTTCTTCATCTAGGGAGGCAGAATCATCTTCATCTTGTGAGGCTTTTAGAGCAATATTCTTTCGCACTTTTGCATTCTCTTCCTCTTGCACCTTAGTCTTAAGTTTCAGTTCATAAGAGGTAAGAAAATTAATAAGAGATTCAATAGGCATAGTATTCAAATCTCTAGCCTCCTCAATAGCAGTCACTTTATTTTCCCAATCATTGGACAAGGCATTCAGGATTTTTCTATTTTCTCACCAAGAGAATATTCTTTTTCCAGCACCTCTAAATCTTTAATGAGATCATTGAATCTACAATACATTTGATCAACATTTTCATGAGGTTCCATCTTGAAAGATTCATACGTTGTAACTAGAATGGACTTCTTTTGTTCTCTAACATTCTCACTACCTTCATGAATTTCTTTCAGTTTGTCCCAAATTTCTTTAGCTGACTTGCAACCCTTGACTCTAATAGATTCATTTGAGTCTAATGCACAATATAACACATTCATGGCTTTTGCATTTAAGGTGAGATGAGCTCTATCCACAGCAGTCAGTTCACTTCTTGTTTTCGGTCTAGATGCATGAGTATTTTCATCTATAAGAGAGGCATCATATGGACCTTCACTAATAATAAACCACAATTCGATATCAATAGATTGCAAAAAGATAATCATTCTTTCTTTCCAACTCATATAATTTGACCCATTAAACACAGGTGGTCTAATAACAGAATGTCCTTCAAAAAACATAGCATTATTGGTTGTCATCTTTACTCCAAAGCCGATTGAGCTTAATCTCAAGGAGACCAAGCTCTGATACCAATTGTAAGGCCCAAAAACAACCAATGCAAAGATCATAAACGAAACAATAAGTAAATAAAAAGGAAAGGATTGCAAACCAATTAACTATCCAACTCCTCTTGAGCTTGTAGATTAATTGAAACAAGCTACTTCAAGTTGATGAATTACAATCACTCTTGTGTACAAAGGAAGGTTCACCTCCTCCTTGCCCCAAGCAGCACTCGGTCAAGCCAGGACGTTTTACTATCCCTCAGGACAAACCCTCACAGAGCTACACTCATGAAAGATTCACTCACAAATGAAAAGCTTACAATGAACCTCACACCACTAAGACTACAAATATTCTTTTTGGAGTATTTTCTCACTAAAATCTCTCTAGATCTTTTGTATCTTCAGTGTGCCAAAGTTGTTTGAAGTATCTGACCAACCACTATTTATATAGGACCAAGAAAGAGCCTCATTAAAGCTTCCAACGGATAGAAAGTAGCTGAACAGTCAACTAGCCGTTGGTAGTGTCGGACGTCCGATAGCACTGTTTTATGCGTCCGACAGCAGGCAGTGAGTTTGAGAAATTTTCTTCAATTCTTTCGGACGTCCGATAGGCTGGTTTTCTGCGTCCGAAGGTATGATGTAAAACTGAGAATTTTTCTTCAATTCCTTAGGACGTCCGATAGGCTGGTTTTCTGCGTCCGAAGATACTCAATGGTTGTCGGACGTCCGATGCAGTCTTTTTGAGCGTCCGACAGCTTCAGCATACTTTGTCTTATTCCAATTGCACTTGTTCATGGAATCAAATAATTTCATAACTGAAAATATATCTTGAAGAAATATTAGTATCATCCATTTGTTTTGTAAACATCAAAAGATAGGGATCAAGATCAACACAACACCAATTAATTGAAGTAAAGAGGAATTCTTAGCAAAATACCTTAAAATCCAAAAAAATGATAGCTTAGTGCTTCCCTTTTTCAAATCAACTCTACCAACCTCCTTAATCCTTCCTAGCAAGAAGTTTCAATGGAGAGTAATTTGAGAGACTAATGGTTGGAACTCAAGATTTGGGCTTGGATTTGAAGAACAAGATGATAATTTTTTCTCTCTTCTCTCCTCTCTATGTTCGGCCAAGCACAAGGAAAATGAAGATGATTTTGGTCAAGATGTGATATTTATAGAAGGTGAAAGTTAGGTCAAAGTCCAACCTCCAATCGGATCGCAACACTTGGCCCTTTAAGGGTTTGATCTAATCCTCTTATCTTCCAATAGTTAAGCTATCTAGCTAATTTCTAATTGTCTCCTAGTACCTTGTAAATAATATCCATCAATACCAAACTTCAATTAATTGCCAAAAATTATTCTCACTCTAGCGCACTAGCGGGTCTCACGTTTACAACGCACTTCAAACTTATCACGAACTAACTTATTACTATGAAAATGATGTAAAACCTATACTCACTTACAAAAATCTCTGGAAAATCAATATAATAGGGTTAAATAAAGAAAATGCATGTGATAAAATAAAATAAAATAAAATAAAGAAAATTTACGGGTCCTTACACTTTCTCCCCCTTAAAGAAATTTCATCCTCAAATTTTCTTATGAACAGGATCTATCAAAATCTAACGTAAATGGCAGATCGTACCTTCTACGTCCTCAGCTGGTTCAGGGGCTTGATGTGACTCTAGAGAATACATCCGAGCTGACACCTTCGATCCAGTCCCTTCCCCCTTCGACTGGTTAGAGTTGTCTTGGTTGATTGTCGATTCCCACTCCCTTTTCGAGATCGGCCTGGGCAAATAGCGATTTGATGATCTGCACTCCTGCAAACGTAGGCATTTTTCTTCCTTTATTCCAGCAGACATCCTCCGTGTGATTCGACTTCCCACAGTACCCACAGGGACCATGGGAAGCAGAGCCCGAGCCTCTCTGTGAAGCATCACTTGACATTCCAGTAAATCTTAATTCTCCAGTTCCCTTTTCGAGCTTGGGAGGTGTACTCGTATCCTCTTGTTCCCATGCTACTTTCAGGAATAGCTCTTTTTTTCGCCTGAAAGGTTCTAACTTCCAACCTAATGCTTTCAATTCATTGAGATTTCTCCACCGCGTCACTAAAGGCATTCAGTTGGGCTACAGCCAGATCCTTCTGAATCTCAACATTTAACCCCTGGACAAAATGCCTTATCCTCCTTTGCTCAGCTACAATTAGCTCGGGAGCGAACTTAGACAATCTAGTAAATTAGGTCTCATATTCGGCAACAGTCTGAGCTCCCTGGCGAAGCCTAATGAACTCATCTTCTTTCTTTTCATGAATTAGAGGTGGGAAGCACTTTGCGTTGAACTCTCTCATAAATTCACTCAAGTGCTCGGTGTTTGTTCTCTCTCCCATTTCAGTCTTATTACATTCCGCCAAAAACGGGCTGCTCCCTCCAGTTGGAAGACAGCAAATGTCACTTGTCTTTCCTCAATATAGTGCAACGCCGCAAAAATATCAATCATCTTCTCTAGCCACTGCTCGGCCACATCAGGATCTGGTCCTCCAAGGAATTTTGGTGGGAAGAACTTCTGAAATCGTTCGAGGGCCCTATTTTGCCTCTCTATATAGTTACCAGGGTTTCCAGGTTGAGGAGTAGGGTTTTGCCCTGATACTCGACTACGTGAGCTAAAAGATCAGTCATGCACTGGATAGCCGCAGCTACCTGAACGTTAAGATCCACTCCAGGTTCAGGCATTGGTTCCCGATTTTTTCCTTTGTGAGAACCCGTAAATCCCTTAATAATTTTCCTAGGGTTTATTTCCTTTAATGGCATGTTTTCTGCATTTTCTGGCTTAGGAAAATTTTCCTGGTGAATTTTATGAGCAGTTATAGTTTTTAGATGATTTTTCTAGTATTGGAGAGTTTTTGAAAAAATTAAGAGTATATAACGAACGTGGGACCCACTAGTGCGAAAAGTTCAGAAAAATTCGGCCGATTAGGTTAAATTCCGGATACTGAGTGAAATTTATCGGGTGTTAAGAGATAAGTAGAGGAGGTGAAGTGATTGATGTGAGAGGAAACAAAAGGATAGAGGTGCATTTATGGTAGTGACAAGTGTCACTTGAAGAGTGGATGACAACTATTCATTTTTTGACTTAATTGACCCATTGATTAAATATCTCAAAAATTGACTAAAAATTCACCATTTCTTTCTCCTTGGTGGCCGGCCCTGTTAAGCTCAAGAAGGAAGAAACTCTTCAACATTTTTAGCTTCCATTTAGCTCAATCATCCAAACCCAAGTGCTTAAATTAGTTTCTACTCCATAAAAACCCTCCATTTGGTGCTAGTGAGTGATTTGGTGAAGTTTTTTGAAGAAGCTAAGGTGTCCTACAACTCACCTTCTCTTGTTTACTAGGTAAGTGGTGCTTGAACTTCCTTCTACACCTAATGATGCTTAAATTGTGCCTAGTGGTGGCTATAGTGATGCATTTTGTGGTTTATTTTCTTGGTTTGAGGTGAATTGGTGAAGTTTTCAATTTAATGATGAACTTTCTGGTTTAATATGAATGTGATGTTGTGGTTATTTATGATGGTTGGTAATGAGGGGTAATGACTCTAGTAGGTGTGAATGATAGGTAATTGCAACCAATTTTGGGTTTGGAAGGAAATGTGAAAAGTTAGGGTTTCATAACCCCCTTTTCTGTCGGGTTTTGTATCATATGGTTAGATGCCGAATTGGCCTTTACTCAAAACATGAAAGTTGTAGGTATTGATGAGTTTGAGGTTCCTGTAAAATTTCAGGTCATTAGGAGTAGTGTAGAGTGAGGTATGTCAATTTTTCTGTTGCTGTTCTGGGTTGATCAGAATGTGCGAACTGCACTTGTAATCGTCTGTTTTGACTGGAATAGCTTTGGATTTGGATGTTGGTGTCTTCTGATGAAATGTAGCTGGATGTCTTGGCTACTGCATGCCTTTGGAATCAATGCATTTGGACTTGTATAGACTGAGTTGGACTAATTACAGCATAGTGTGATTAGTAAACCTGCAATTACGGTTCTGGTTTGGTATTCTGCATATTGGACCTAGTTGTTCTAGGATTTGGACTGAGTGGCCTTCTACATTGTTGTAACCCTGTCTTTTAGCTTCGAAATGGTGGGTCTTACACCCTCATCCGATAAGCGTAGTGCAATTTGTGCCATTACCGCATAATGAAGGCAAAACTGTTTTTGTTGTTATGGCCAAGATGGCTACATTTCCTGATTTTCTGGTTTGCTATAATGCTTATATATGCATATGAAACCTTATTGGGGTTGTGGTTGGCATGGTTTTATGACTCGTTATCGAGTCTCCATGTACTTGTGTGCATGTTTAGGGCTCGCTCTCATTCCGGTCATTTCCTAGCTAACTTTTGTACTTGTACTACTTTGATCCTAGTGAACGGCTTTTGGGAAATGAGATGACTTTTGTGTGAAATATTGGGACTGATTTGAGGAAATAATGAAGCCTTAATGGCTGGAAAAGTAAGAATTTTAGGGGAGGTGCTGCCCGATTTTCTAGGCCGTTTGGTTCCTTTAATTTGGATTTGCCTTTTGGTTGAAATGAAAGGCTTTTGGGTTGTTTGTGCCTAAGTCTTCATGTTACCTTTTTGTTTCCAAGAAAATCATGTTTTCCACCATTGCATTAGTATTTATTTGGCAAGGCGTACGACGTGTAGTCGAGCCTCACTTGTGCATTTCGTTTACTCGATTTTGGATATGAAACCTTCAATTAGTTTACTTTGATTATTTTAGGGTTTCTTGGCGATTAAGGCCAATCTGAAGTGAAAACTTTTGAAGTTGAGCCGGTGAGTGTACCACTCCCCTCCATTGCTGTTTAACTTGATTTCTGCTCTGCAATCTGTTTATTTGTTTGAGACGAGGGTGTACTTTATCACACTCGTTCTCTTGTCTGTTCATATGCCAATTTACTATGCAAAATTTGAATCTGTTATCTGTGTCTGCATCTGTTCGGATTTCTATGACCTATGAGCTCAGTCCTGTGGCTAAGTTATTCGAGTCGGGCCGGCAAGGGCCTGAACGATTAGATAACGAACCACGGTAGTCTGTTCGGGGATTTTGGGTATTGAGACCCTTGATTCCGGGTATACTCGAGTATTACCATTTTGTTCGTTTGAGGTGAGCGGGCCCGGTAAAGGGTGTTTGGTGGACGGAATTCGGTGTTAAGAGGGGTCTACGGACGCGTTGGTTCTGTAACATCCCGAAATTAGGAGATTGTTTGTGAAGAAAATATTAAAGTATATTTCTTCGGGTTTGATTTAAAACCTTATTTTGTTTTAAAAGACTAGAAACCCTAATGTTTTAATCAAAAAACCCTAGTTTACTTGTGACTAAACGGTTTTCTTAAATCTCTCATATTTTACTAGAGATTCTAATGTTAATTATTGAAATTGTAAATTCCTCACGTTTTCTTAAAAATTTCCTTTTATTTGAAAATTATTATTTATTAAGGCCCTACTACCCAATTGTTCAACAATAAGTGTAGATGAACCTGAAAATAGGGTTTTACACTTCAGTTTCAAGATTTGAGCAAAATTAGGGTTTTCGCGATTTTTCGCCGGATGAATTTTCGGTACTGACCAAGGATCAATTTGGTGATTAAAAGTGACTTTTAAGTGAGAAATAATATGTGATTAGTAGCAATGATATAAGGTTAGTGAATGGGAAATAAAAACACTAGTACGTGAGTTTTAAGAAAAACGGCGCGAACCGGCGGGTCCCGCGCACTACCGATTGAACGCACTACTTGATCACCACTTTCTTACCCTACAAGCTCATTGACAATTGAGCAAAATATCTTCTTATATTACAGCTAAGGGGACCGAAATTAGTGGCTAGAAAGCAAGAGAAAGAAAGAGAAAAAGGGCTTGTGGATGATTAGCATGATTATGGATGATTAGCATGTTTTAGTAGTTTTCCCCAATTTATTTGATGAACTAGGGCTTGTGGAAATTCTGCCCAAATGATTGTATGATGTTTATATGTTGCAATTGAGGTGTTATATGGTGTTTTGGTAGTGATTGGACCAAGAAATTAAGGAAAGATTCACTAGAAACTCAAAATTTCCAAAATCTGGAAAATTGTCTCAACATTCTGTCCGAATTTTTATCTGTATGTTAGAGGCTGTTTTGGCCTTAGGTCAAAGAATAAAAGTTGTATAGAATGGCATTTTATAGGTGCCTACAAAATTTCAGCTCAATCGGAGCAACGTAGGACGTGAAAAGTCCAAAATACCCTTACTGTTCTAAGTATTTCCCAGCAGTCCGTTTCAGCAGTTGAGTCCAGTTTATCACGATTTTGGACCAGGATCCATTCTGATTTAGCTCTGGACCAAAACATGAAAGTTGTAGTTTTCTGAAGTAGCTTTAAAATGCCTCTAAGAACACCTGATTTGGACTTCTGTACACTGAGTTATGTCCGTTACAGTGTAATGCGTTTAAACAGCCGACGAATTGGTTTCTGGTTTAGTAATTTGAGAAATTGACCAAGTTACATTAGAAACTGGACTAAGTGACCTTCATGAACATGGTATCTCTGTGTCTTAGCTTCGAAACGGCATAGGTTACGCCTCAATCCAATAAGCGTAGCCTCGGATATGTTATTTCCGCATTTGTACGTCAAATCTGTCTTGTGCTAAGTTGAAATTCTGCACTTGTGATTGTTGTGAATCTTGTTTTTATGATATTGTAAGCCTATGGAACGGCTTTTGACTTGAATTGCTGATATTTATGATGTTGGGTTTTGATTGAGGAAAAATAATGAAGCCTAAATGGCTGAAAAATTAGGTAAACACAAGGGGCATGCTGCCCAAATTTACGCTCAAAGACTAGAGAACTACTTGCAACTTGAGTAAGGGTTAAGAGTGATTACTGCTTGAACCATCTAGGGTACTTGAGTCTTCTTGTTCCGAGGTATATAAGTAAGGACTTGGCCGAACTTGTACCCTTGAGAAATGCAATCATGATTGCTCGAAGTATGTTTTCCTTGTATTTTCCACTCGCATGACGATTTCAAGTATAAAAGTTACAAAGTTTTACCGTTTAAAAAGTGAGCAAGTGTTTCACACTACCATCCAAGTGAATTCCAATTTCTTGAATTTTATTGAATGAAACGTTTAAGTTTCGAATCTAAGTCGTGTTTCAAAGTTCTCAAACTGAGTTTTATCGCAGATTTGGACTCCGAACCCGGAGTATAACCTGAAAGTGACCAGTAAAGGCACTATATCTTTTGGTGAGTGCTTTCAAATACCGAATTGAACTTGATACTTGAACTTGATACGTGACCAATCTGATTACATGTTATATACGTGAATTGTAAGGGCAAGAGTGTACTTTATCGCACTTGCCCTTACGTGATATACTTGTTTATTGTTGCAATTGACTTGATATACTTGTTTATGATGCGCGCACTTCCTGGAATTCCAGAAACCCTGTGGCGAGTTACTCTAGTCGAGCCGGCAAGGGCTTGGTCGATTGGGTAGCGAACCCTGGGTCTCTTGTATTGTCGAGTGGAGTGATATCTCCTCGACTAATCGGTATACTCGAGTATTACCACCCGTGTTCTTGAGGATTTTGGGCCCAGCTGGGGGTTGAACGGTGGACGGAGAGTCGTTTAAGTGGTGTTCTACTGGATTGGTTACTTACTTGAAAGTTGACGGAGTGTCAACTACTACGGGATCAAGCTTCTGGTAATGTAATGGGAATTTGGCTCCTGAGAGTCATCCGTATCCTTATACTTTGGAGTAATTATTGTTTATTGGATTATTGTTTCTTTTGAAAAATTTTCTACATTCGCTCATTTTAAGATTGCTACTTGACGTGTTACTGTTCACATTTATGAACACTTTATGCTCGTTACTTTGCTATATCGAAAACTCGTACTTATAAATAATGGTCAATTTGCTATTTGGAACCTCACTGGGCTTTTAGCTCATTCCACTCCATTTGTTTTCCTTTCAGGGGTACGAGCGAGGTGTGAGATATGTAAAGTCTAGCATAGACTAGCTGTTTGATTTTGACTTGTACTCACGCTATTCCTCGGATGGAACATGTTGTATTTGGATTGTATTCGTTTTGATCTAGTTTGGTGTATTGAGACTTCGTACTTCGATTTCTATTAATGTAAATTATAAGCTTGAATTGGGAATGTTATTTATGGTTCATGAATGTGTGTACGTGACTCGATTGAGATAGTGAGTGAGTCCTGGCGAGAGCTGGGCAGGCGGTCCGCCGAACCCTTTGGTACGCCTTAGGGGAGGTGGGGTCGTCACAGTTGGTATCAGAGCCATATGCCGACAGTTGGGACTTTAAGTCCTTCGTCTGGAAAAGCCCCGAGCCTCTCGTTCGTGAAGAGTCACGAAGCGAAACTCTCCGTAGGGGATGCCCGCGTGCGGGTGGCAAGCTGATAGGTACCCCGTGATGTGACCCTGAGAACTGTCACAGATGGTATCAGAGCTCCTTTTGAGCTAGTGCCGGGAGAAGGTTCTCGGACTGTGGGAATTGACTTGTTAAGTGTGGAACAGTTGTCTATTGTTTGGGACCTTAGTTAGTTATGCCAGGTAGGAATCTCTAATATGGATGATTTACTCTTGGGACCGGCCGGCTCGAGTTGTGAATTGTCTTATTGTGGATTCTTGTACTTGGGTATCATATAGTGAAAAGCGTTAGAATAAGGGTCTGTATCTTGATTGCACTTGAGGTGAGTTTTGATGGAAAGGTTAAAGCGTGGATGATTCTAACATTTAACCTTGTTATTGGACTGATGAAAGGGGTTTGCAATACTTGAACTGTCTGAGACAGACTAAAATGAGCTCATTTGGGACTTGAACTTGTTTTGGCGAGTGTGCTATTACGTACATGTAATGGACCTGATTTGATTTTTACACATGAGTAATATGACCTATATGTGGATTTGAATTCGGCGACTGTTCGAGAATGTGAATTGCTGGGTATAGGCTAGTCGAGTGAGTTCTTATTTGTACCCGTGCTTCTTGAACTTGAAGTAATCGAATCTACTTTTGAACTTATATGTTTGAACCCTGCTTTGACCTTGCTTTTGAACTTATTCGTATTTGTGTGGCTGTAGACCAGCTACTACTCCTCTGTAGCGGTTGAACTAAAACTCTCTGGTGAGCCTTTGCCTGTTGTGTTTCCAAGCACCGCCAGGGGTAAAATTTTCGACTTGAGAAATTTTCGACTTGAGGCTAAGCCATGTTCTAAATTTTTCGAATATCTGAGACTTTATTTTCAACTCAGGGCTAGTTATGTGAATTGAGCCCTTTTTGCATGATCTATTTGGTTATCTCTTAGCTCTTTACTAAATGATAAGGTCATATATAAGGGATTGGAGTGATTTCTAGTACCTGATTGACATTGAAGGACTCTTAGTACCTGTTGGAATTTCGAGGGCGAAATTCTTCTAAGGAGGGGAGATTGTAACATCCCGAAATTAGGAGATTGTTTGTGAAGAAAATATTAAAGTATATTTCTTCGGGTTTGATTTAAAACCTTATTTTGTTTTAAAAGACTAGAAACCCTAATGTTTTAATCAAAAAACCCTAGTTTACTTGTGACTAAACGGTTTCTTAAATCTCTCATATTTTACTAGAGATTCTAATGTTAATTATTGAAATTGTAAATTCCTCACGTTTTCTTAAAAATTTCCTTTTATTTGAAAATTATTATTTATTAAGGCCCTACTACCCAATTGTTCAACAATAAGTGTAGATGAACCTGAAAATAGGGTTTTACACTTCAGTTTCAAGATTTGAGCAAAATTAGGGTTTTCGCGATTTTTCGCCGGATGAATTTTCGGTACTGACCAAGGATCAATTTGGTGATTAAAAGTGACTTTTAAGTGAGAAATAATATGTGATTAGTAGCAATGATATAAGGTTAGTGAATGGGAAATAAAAACACTAGTACGTGAGTTTTAAGAAAAACGGCGCGAACCGGCGGGTCCCGCGCACTACCGATTGAACGCGCTACTTGATCACCACTTTCTTACCCTACAAGCTCATTGACAATTGAGCAAAATATCTTCTTATATTAGAGCTAAGGGGACCGAAATTAGTGGCTAGAAAGCAAGAGAAAGAAAGAGAAAAAGGAAGGGTGGTGGTGGTGACAAGTGTCACCACCTCATGGCTTCTTACCCAAGACTAACCCCAACCATTTAACTCCAACACTTAGCCAATTTCTTCCTCATTTCTGCTGCTGCTGGCCGAGAACATCAAGGAGAAAAACTCCAAGGGAAAATCTTTCATTTCATCTCCAAATCCAACAAATAAGTGAGGAATCGAGCAAAGTAAACCGATTAAACTTGTTCTTGAGTGACTAGCTAGTGAGTTGTGGTGTGATTCTTGAAGGGGAGAGCTTGTGCTACTCTTGGTGACTTTTATTCAAGGTAAGAGAGTTTATCTCTCCAAGTTTTACTTCTAATCTTGTTAAATTTAAGCTTAGTAACTTGATTTTAGGGTGAGATTATGGATGATTAGCATGTTTTAGTAGTTTTCCCCAATTTATTTGATGAACTAGGGCTTGTGGAAATTCTGCCCAAATGATTGTATGATGTTTATATGTTGCAATTGAGGTGTTATATGGTGTTTTGGTAGTGATTGGACCAAGAAATTAAGGAAAGATTCACTAGAAACTCAAAATTTCCAAAATCTGGAAAATTGTCTCAACATTCTGTCCGAATTTTTATCTGTATGTTAGAGGCTGTTTTGGCCTTAGGTCAAAGAATAAAAGTTGTATAGAATGGCATTTTATAGGTGCCTACAAAAGTTCAACTCAATCGGAGCAACGTAGGACGTGAAAAGTCCAAAATACCCTTACTGTTCTAAGTATTTCCCAGCAGTCCGTTTCAGCAGTTGAGTCCAGTCTATCACGATTTTTGACCAGGATCCATTCTGATTTAGCTCTGGACCAAAACATGAAAGTTGTAGTGTTCTGAAGTAGCTTTAAAATGCCTCTCAGAACACCTGATTTGGACTTCTGTACACTGAGTTATGTCCGTTACAGTGTAATGCGTTTAAACAGCCGACGAATTGGTTTCTGGTTTAGTAATTTGAGAAATTGACCAAGTTACATTAGAAACTGGACTAAGTGACCTTCATGAACATGGTAGCTCTGTGTCTTAGCTTCGAAACGGCATAGGTTAAGCCTCAATCCAATAAGCGTAGCCTCGGATATGTTATTTCCGCATTTGTACGTCAAATCTGTCTTGTGCTAAGTTGAAATTCTGCACTTGTGATTGTTGTGAATCTTGTTTTTATGATATTGTAAGCCTATGGAACGGCTTTTGACTTGAATTGCTGATATTTATGATGTTGGGTTTTGATTGAGGAAAAATAATGAAGCCTAAATGGCTGAAAAATTAGGTAAACACAAGGGGCATGCTGCCTAAATTTACGCTCGAAGACTAGAGAACTACTTGCAACTTGAGTAAGGGTTAAGAGTGATTACTGCTTGAACCATCTAGGGTACTTGAGTCTTCTTGTTCCGAGGTATATAAGTAAGGACTTGGCCGAACTTGTACCCTTGAGAAATGCAATCATGATTGCTCGAAGTATGTTTTCCTTGTATTTTCCACTCGCATGACGATTTCAAGTATAAAAGTTACAAAGTTTTACCGTTTAAAAAGTGAGCAAGTGTTTCACACTACCATCCAAGTGAATTCCAATTTCTTGAATTTTATTGAATGAAACGTTTAAGTTTCGAATCTAAGTCGTGTTTCAAAGTTCTCAAACTGAGTTTTATCGCAGATTTGGACTCCGAACCCGGAGTATAACCTGAAAGTGACCAGTAAAGGCACTATATCTTTTGGTGAGTGCTTTCAAATACCGAATTGAACTTGATACTTGAACTTGATACGTGACCAATCTGATTACATGTTATATACGTGAATTGTAAGGGCAAGAGTGTACTTTATCGCACTTGCCCTTACGTGATATACTTGTTTATTGTTGCAATTGACTTGATATACTTGTTTATGATGCGCGCACTTCCTGGAATTCCAGAAACCCTGTGGCGAGTTACTCTAGTCGAGCCGGCAAGGGCTTGGTCGATTGGGTAGCGAACCCTGGGTCTCTTGTATTGTCGAGTGGAGTGATATCTCCTCGACTAATCGGTATACTCGAGTATTACCACCCGTGTTCTTGAGGATTTTGGGCCCAGCTGGGGGTTGAACGGTGGACGGAGAGTCGTTTAAGTGGTGTTCTACTAGATTGGTTACTTACTTGAAAGTTGACGGAGTGTCAACTACTACGGGATCAAGCTTCTGGTAATGTAATGGGAATTTGGCTCCTGAGAGTCATCCGTATCCTTATATTTTGGAGTAATTATTGTTTATTGGATTATTGTTTCTTTTGAAAAATTTTCTACATTCGCTTATTTTAAGATTGCTACTTGACGTGTTACTGTTCACATTTATGAACACTTTATGCTCGTTACTTTGCTATATCGAAAACTCGTACTTATAAATAATGGTCAATTTGCTATTTGGAACCTCACTGGGCTTTTAGCTCATTCCACTCCATTTGTTTTCCTTTCAGGGGTACGAGCGAGGTGTGAGATATGTAAAGTCTAGCATAGACTAGCTGTTTGATTTTGACTTGTACTCACGCTATTCCTCGGATGGAACATGTTGTATTTGGATTGTATTCGTTTTGATCTAGTTTGGTGTATTGAGACTTCGTACTTCGATTTCTATTAATGTAAATTATAAGCTTGAATTGGGAATGTTATTTATGGTTCATGAATGTGTGTACGTGACTCGATTGAGATAGTGAGTGAGTCCTGGCGAGAGCTGGGCAGGCGGTCCGCCGAACCCTTTGGTACGCCTTAGGGGGAGGTGGGGTCGTCACAGGTTCTATATACGTTGACGGAGAGTGTGACGCCCCCATTTCTCCCAAGGGCGAATCCAAGGGTATCCGCGGGACGCCTGCCCAGCTCTCGCCAGGACTCAAGACAATTCAAATCGAACTTAACGATACATACCAAATACTACAAGTCAAAATAAAGCAAAGTCGCTTCCTTAACTAAATATTCAAATCTTACATCATGTTCACAAAAGATACATCAAGTCCCAAAATACAACCATTAAAAGTCTACACATTTACAGCCCAAATTCCAATCAAAAGTATAATCTAGTCGGCTTTTCCAAAATCTTTCAATCCAACCTGTTAAGGAAAACAAACTAATGGGATGAGCCAATACTCAGTGAGGCCAAGAAACACACATGCAAACACATAATCCAAGTAATCACAAATTACATAGTAAGTAAAGTTATAAAGTTCGAATAATTCACATTTCGAATAGGAAAAACTAAACAAAAACAATTCAAGGATACTGTAGCTCTCAGGAGCTAAATTCCACGTAGTCGAGTCGAAGTCTTGATCACATCTCACGTTGACACTCCGTCAACCACATAAGTATCAAATCCGTAGATACACCACTTTGTTTCGAATCCCGTCACCATTACACCCCCTTACCGGGCCCGCTCATCAAAGTTTTTGATAATACTCGAGTATATCATGGCAATACTGCACGAGTAATGCCGAGCAAGATCTCTCCAATAGATCATGCTCTATGAATATCTCATGGTTGGCTAAGCTTATCGACCAAGCCCATGCTGGCTCAATTCGCAAAGTTAACCAACGAGCTTGGGCGTCCCCCGAATACGAATACGAATACAAGTCGACGAGCAACGCTCCAATCGACGATTCCAAATAGGAATCACAAATACGGATCACATATACAAATCAAAACAAATATGAATCATATCCACATTACCATGTACAAGTCGGATATGAATTCACATAGCAAAATTCGAATATAATTTCATTTGAAAGAGCACGAGTGCGGTAAAGTACACTCTCGTCTCAAAATTTCAAATTTTCATAATGGATAAGAAACAGATAACCACTTAACATCAAGTTCATGCACTTGACACTCACCAATCGAAATAAGGGAGTAAGTGCGTAAACGAGCCTTTAGGTGTTCCCTCTCGAGATCCTCTTGAAGGTCTCCTTGAGCACCTGAGCAAATGGTAATTGTCTATTACACACTATCGCTTAAAACCCCTAATTATCGAGGAAGATTGCACACTTGTATAATCTAAGAAAATTTCACGAAAATGAGCCTTAATTACTAGTAAATCAAGGCTCAAAAATGGGGTTTTAAAACACAAGAGAAATCTGATTTTCATCTTTGAAATCAAGTGTAAAACGGCTTAACAATATCGAAGGAAAATAGAGAGTTCGCAACCCTCAATTTCCTTTAAGTTCGGAAATTTCAGGTTTGTTACCTATACTTTGAAAAATCGTATCTCATTCTTTACAAGTCCAAAATTGGAAAACTTAGTGCCATTGGAAACTACTTCCAAAGTACTAAAAGTTCTTAGAAGATACTTTTCCATGAATTTAAGTGGAAAGTATTCAAAAATGGGCTTAAAGTTACTGTTTCAGGGTGCTTAGAATTGTGCTGGGGTTGGTTTTTCGCTAACTTTGGAAATTCGGTAAAATTCATACGTTGCAAACCAGTCTCTGAAATTTATAACTCAATTAGAGTTGCAAGTAAAGTTTAGGACAGAACAAGTGGATCAAGAATCGGAGTTTTGAACACCGAGATACGGTCACTCAAAGTTGGAGGAAAAACGAAACTGTTAAGCTAGTTTCCAGATTTGAGTTCCAAACTTTGGGACTTTAGTTTGATAGCAAGATAGACTTGGAACGGCACCAAATTTGGTATGAATATACTACCATAAAAGGGCCACTCCCTTGCCAAATTTCATAGAAAATATGAAAGGGAAGTCGGTTAACAAAACCGTTGAAATCGCAAGAAGTTCTAAGGCTAAGCTGCCTTTGAGCTTCCGGTTTGCCATTTTCCAAACATTTGGCCAAGAAACGACTCAAACATGATTCATTACAGTAGGTAATATCTAAAATATATCCAAGGTACATTTGATAGGTGATTTACGCCAAGAAATTTCGGATAACAAGTCCCAAATCATTGCTAGTTCAAATCTGTCCAAATGTAAGGTATTCCTTCACCAGACCAGATTCGAGTTTTGATCATAAATCACTCAATTCAACTCGGAATTGAGCTTGGTTGGTGGCGTTGGAAAATAACCTCATAAGGCTACATTTTCTCAGAAGAAACCATTTTCAAAATCTGTCCATAACCAGCTCGTTCGTGAGCATTAAATTGCAGCTCATGAGCTTCCTTCCAGGAAGCAATGAAACAGGACAGTGGATTTCAAATGAATGGTTTGGCTAGCTCAAGTGGAACCAGGACATGCATTTTATACCAACCGAAATCTAGGAATGTCTAGTTTCCAATGCCGCAAACAAAACTCGATTCCGACATCGGAGCAACAAGTTATGGCCGAAACAAGAAGACTGCCTGGGGCAGTGACGGGATTGAAATTCCAGATTTTCAAGCTTTCGAATTTCCGACATTTGGGTGATCAAATCATGTTATTTTTCAATGAAACTTTTAACACAACCAATATAACATGTAAACAACATAAACAAACCATTAGAACCTCAAAATTTGGCATTAAAGTGCTTGAACAAGGCAGGGGCAAAATGGTCACTTTTGGTCATTGCACCATCTTGGAGATTCTAACAATAACCCAACATTATACCACTAATTTAAGCACTAAACTAACATAATTATCATCATCAACCACCAAATCAGTTCATCAACCAAAGTGGGAGTTCATAGAGCCCACACACCAAAATCCAACATAAATAAAGCTACCCACTTACATGCATGAGCTTATATGTACAATAGAACTTCCATAAATCAAGATTTTAAAGCCGGATCGTCACTTACTTCACTAGATGTTCAAGGCAGAAATTTTCGGTCTTCTTGAGCCAAAGAAAAATCGTGAGAGCAGCCTCCTTTCCTAGCTCAAAGTGCTCTCCAAGTGATTAGTTAAGTGTAGTTAAATTTTGGTGTGATTTGGAGAAGATTTGGTGAAGAAATGATGAAAGAAAATTGATGAAGCAAGTTTGGTTCTCGCTCTTTGAGATGCACGGCTGAAATGGAGGGAAAAGAAAAGATGTTGCACGCCACTTTAGTTGAGGAATTGAAGGGTTTTGATCTAGTGTGATGCACCCATAAGGAGCTCAATAATGTGTGGCCCAAAATGCTCCAAAAGTCAACTAAGGATAGTGCGCGTATACGCGCACTTCGTACTCGATCCCTCTCGAGTTTATTTCACTAGTGCACTAAACCTTTAATGCACTCATATTCATATAAATATTTTCCACTTTTAATTATCCCAAAATGAGGGTCTAAAGTCTCTTAATTAAATCGCGCGTGTAAAAACGCGTATCTCCAAATTAAGCGCGATAAAGCGAAATTTCCAAGAATTTCTTATAACGATAGTACTAATAACTATCACTTAAGTACTTAAACATAAAATTACCTATTTTAAGACCATCCTGCAAGTCTCTAATTTTCCAAACTTAGTGTATTTTCGAATCGATTATTAACTCCAATCGCGTTTTCCCTATTTTCACTTCGCGAGTTTCCAAAAATTAAATTTTGAAACGAGTCATTTTAAAATTATAACGAAGCTGTAAACTCATGTAATTAGGTCTAAATAGACTAGAAAATAATATTTGGAGTAGATGGACAATTAAATATTTAAATAAGCTCGAAATGGAATTTAAAATAATAAATTTTGTGAGTCCTCACATGAGTCGAGTTTTAACTCCTCAAATCTCAAGTTAACTTTTCTTAATCTACTATTAATTATTCTTACTTCTCCAAAATTAATATACTCTCGATTCAAATATAGTCTCGAAAAACGTATACTCGTTGTTCCGAACTAAACGAGTTTTCGAAAAGTAAATTTTCTAACAAAACGCTTTAAAAACATAAGAGAGGTGTTTTTCCATATAAATGGATTTTATGTAGTCGAATTAAATAATTCGGAGAAAATGAGTGAATAACTATTTAAATAAACCAGTAATATATGACGAAAATAAGAAAATTTTTGAGTCCTCACAGAGAGTCAACCGGTTTGGATCAAGTACTGCGCTGGAAATTTGGCTCCTGAGAGCCACCCGTATCCTTCTGATTTGAATCATTGGTTCCTTTGCTTTACATCTGACATGTGTATCTGATTTGTTAAATGTGAAATGCCACGATTTTAATGCTATCTGTTTGGTACCTCATTGAGCGCAAGCTCACCCCTTTCCGTTCCTTTTGTTTTCCTTACAGGAAAATAAACCCTTTTGGTCTGGATTTGACAAATGGCTGCCAAATTGAGCTAGTTGAACATATCTTTTGTATAGCTCATGTATTAAAACCCTAAGTGTACTTTTGGGGCGTTTTCTCTTTAGATTTGGCAAACCGTGTATATGTATTAACTTTTGAAAGCTTTTGTATGTCATTTTGTTTTGTAAACGCTAAAGTTCAGATGTGAATGTTTGTTAGCTATTTCGGTTGGGTTCTGACGAGTCGGTTACTATTCATGGCCGGCTCCGGATTTCATTTTATTTTATTTTGGGTTATTTTACTATTATGATTTGTTTATGCGCGTTTGTAAGTTCCGGAATGAAGCAGATAGCTCTAATTTGATCCGTAGTCCTGGCGAGAGTTGGGCAGGCAGTCCGCTAACCCCTTTGGTTCGCCTTAGGGGAAAGTGGGGCTGTTACAAGTGGTATCAGAGCCACTTCGCGTGGTCTCTGCGCGGAGTGAGCTTGAGCCAAGTGGTGTATGGTCCTGATTTCATGAATATGTCTAAGTGCTCGTTTGAGCGTAAGTTATGAACCAGACATGTCATAAGTGTAAAGATCTTTATCATGGGATTTGAGGAAGATAGATATGTATGTCGGGTAGGAATCTATAATATGGATGATTTACTCTTGGGACCGGCCGGCTCGAGTTGTGAATTATCTTAGATGGGATTCTTGCGCCCGGATACGAAAGATGTGAGGGCCTAGGTTAGAAAGGATTTGGTGAACTAGAAAGGCCTTTCCTCGGTGGATCGTCTATGTTTGTCCTTGACTTAACCGGCTGTATGTATGTGTGCGGCCTAATTTTGACTGGCTTGTATATATATGCTTTGATCTTGTTTGGAATGTATAAATGTGTGTTATCATAAAAGTTTTGAGTGTTACTTACATGCATCGTGCTTATTTTGGTTTAGTATTATTGCCTAGACCAAGTAAAACTCATGGAAGGTACACGGAGTGGACGGGGCCGTGGGTGTGACGACCCCACTTCTCCCAAGGGCGAACCCAAGGGTATCGGCGGGCCGCCTGCCTAGCTCGCGCCAGGACTCAAAACTTAAAGCAATAAAACTAGATAAATCGAAAGAGCACTATATACAATATATACAATCCCAAAAGTTATATTTACATCTTCAAAAGTCTCGAGTCAAACCACTCTAATACACTATAACCACAACCAGCAAAAGATAGACCCTAAGAAGGGTTCTTATACAAACCACCAAAACAAAAACAAACATGCTAGATGTCTCACTATTACAAACAACCTAACTATACTAGCGGCAGAGTCCCAAAGTTCCCCGCGTCGTCCCCTGCTAAGGAAAACAAAGGAAACGGGGTAAGCTAGAAGCTTAGTAAGTAAACAGGGGGTAAAAGCATAAATTCACGTAGCCACAATTACACATTTAGAGTAAAGCAAAAGCAGAAAAGAACAACATCATATAATAAGGATACGGGTGGCTCCAAAGCCAATTCATGTGTCATGTATGATCTCCTGCCGACACTCCGTCGACCACACTCAATGGTCCGTAGAACTTCACTTGTACACCCACCGACACCTTATCACCCTCACTGGCCAGTCACCTCACAAACTTGCCCGGGCGAACGAAATTGAACTTGCTGCGCAAGCTCGGTTCACAAACTTGGTCACCTTCTCGGTGAACCGGATTCACAAAATTGGTTCATAACATGAACCTACAAACTTGGTGATCTCAGACTAAGTTGGACTGACTTCGACCAAGCCCTAACCGGCTCGAATAGTCCATCTAGGTCATGAGATCGGGCCCCAAACTCACAAACTTCACAAAATTTATTCAAAAGTCACCCCGAGCCACAAGCTCAAGGGGTTTAGTTCCAAAATGATTCATATACATATGTCATGTACAAATAGGTGCGAAAATTAGGGTTTAGGTCGAGTGCGATAAAGTACACCCTCGCCTAGGTACCCTTTTCATACATATCGAAACACATAACAACTAACACGTAAGCGCAGCCTGAATACTTACTCAAAATACCAAAAGTAGTACAAAGGCGGAATTCACTTTGTGTGTTGGCTAGTAGTGGGCCCCACCGGCTCCGCCTAGCTCACCACTGTCTGAAATCGAAGATTATGTCACAATATATCACAAACGGCAACTAACGTACTTAAAACAAGCAAAACGGCAAAATTGGCACGCGCAAGTGCGGAAACGACAAAAATGGCACACGCACGCGCGCGGAACGGCAAACGGGACGGCCAAATCTGCCATCTCAAACCGTTTTGGTCAAAAGTTAGGCTAGGAGTGTCGGATCAAGGTACATGAGGTACCGTTGCGAAGCTAAGAGGAAGGGCTACAACTTCCCTTTAGACATCTCAACCCAGATCTCAATAGATATAGGTCAAAAATGCATGAAATTGTGCCAGCTGTTTCATTGCGAGTTACCAAACAGGCCCTGTTTACAAGGCCGTAACTCATGGCTCAGAAATCGAAATCAAGAAATTCCAAAGGCGTTAGAAATCTGGGACATAAGGCTAAAACTTTCATGTTTTGGCCAAGACCTGAATCCATTCAGAACAGAACGAAAATTGAGTGCCAAAATACCCGTCAGAACTGTCCAAATACCGGGCAGTTCTGACGATCGATATTGTTTTGATCAAAACCGGAGCTACGGAACTCAGATTTCAACGTACTTTATACCGTTTCGAAGCTGAGACCAAGATCTAAAGTTCTTATGAAGGAGTTGACACCCAAATCGTACTGTATCAAAACCGAAAGATCACGGGCAGAAGCTAAACTAAAAGACGTACCAAATCTGATGTTCAAAACAGGCTTGAGCATTTCATCTATAACTCATGATACACTAATCCGTTTAACCTGAGATTTTACAGGCATACACAGGACTCAAGGGGCTACAATGTTGAAGAAGGCTACTCAATCTAGTTTCGAGTGCAACCAGGTCGAAAGTGCAATATACTATACCAGAATCGCAAAAACAGATTCACAAAACGTATTCTAGTGCAAACATCATAACTCAGCCTACACAAGTCCAAATCCAGAAATTCCAAAGGCATATGGTAGCTAATACATCAAGATACATTTCATTAGAAGACCATAACAACTAATTCTGAAGCAATACCAGCCAAAACAACCAATTACAAGTGCAGTTTTCACATTCTGATCAACCCAGAACATCAACAGTAAAATCGACATATCTCACTCTACACTACTCCAAATGACCTGAAATTTTACAGGCACCTCAAACACATCAATACCTACAACTTTCATGTTTTAAGCAAAGGCCAATTCGGCCTCTAAGTAGGAGATACAAAACCGGACAGAAAAGGGGGTGGTGAAACCCTAAGTTGCTGAAATTTCCTCCAAATCCAAAATTACTTGCAATTATCACTCATTTGCACTTACTAGAGTCATTACCCCTCATTCCCAATCATCATACATAGCCACATCATAGTGATCATATGCAACCAGCAAAAATTCCAAATAAATAGAAAACTTCATCAATCTTAACTAAAATCAAGAAATAGTCCACAAAATCACACTCATAGCAACCACAAGTCATTTATTAAGCATCTTTAGATAGAAGAGAGGGGTTCCATAGTCACTTACCTTAGAACCAAAGAAGAGAGACCACTTAGCACCTTAAGCTTCCAAACAACTCCACACAACACCTTACAAGCACTAAACTAAGAGGTTTTATGGAAGGAATTCAAGATTAAACGGTTAAGTTGTTGATTTGGGCAAGATTAGAGCAAGGAATTGAGAGAGGTTTTCTTCCTTCTTGCAAGAGAGAGGGCCGGCCAAAGGTAAGAGAAAAATGGTGATTTTTGGTTAATTTTAAGATATTTAACCAATTGGGTCAAAAGTCAAAAAATGGAATAGTAAATCTTATTGTAAGAGTTAATCTTATGGTGACACTTGTCACCTTTTATGAAATATCTACCTAACTTTTCTCTCTCATATCAATCCAAATTGCAATCTCTACTTATCTCTTAACACCCGGTAAATTAAACCCAGTATTCGAAACTTAACCTAATCGGCCGAAATTTTCCGAACTTTTCGCACTCGTGGGTCCCACG
Organism: Coffea canephora; assembly: GCA_036785865.1. Classification (NCBI taxonomy): domain Eukaryota; kingdom Viridiplantae; phylum Streptophyta; class Magnoliopsida; order Gentianales; family Rubiaceae; genus Coffea; species Coffea canephora. Next base: position 47,634,598 of record CM071918.1, on the reverse strand, counting down.
TTCGATATACGTTGTTAATTTCTCAAGAACCAACTAATACTAGAAAAATCATCTAAAAACTCCATTTACTCAATAAAAATTATCTGGAGAATTTTTCTAATACAGAAAAAATGTAGAAAAGACGAGTTTCCAATCTTAACCGGAAATTAGGGTTTTTGTTCACTTCGGGTTTCTAACCTTCTTAAACTTAATTAATCTATACAAAATGGATTAAATCCTATACTTACCCACACTAAAACACACATTAACATAACTAACTTTAATCACCACTCAAACTTGTTCGAATACAAAACTAGGGTTTAAATCTTACTCCCTACTTAGGGTTTTCGAAATACTCACAAAACCAAACGTTACCGCCTAACTAATGAATATATCAACGTAGAACGGACTGGGGCCTCACAATCTCCCCCACTTAGGACAATTTCGTCCTCGAAATTAATTCTTTGGTCGAAGCGTACCTTCGAAACCTGCCGAAGGATTAATCATCTCAGGTTGACCCATCGCATAGACCCTGGCTGGCCCTTTGGCTCGATTTTCCCCTGCATTTGACGGCTTAGCGGTAGTCCCTTCAGTCGGTTGCTTAGGTTTCTCCTTTCGTGACTTCGGGCATTGGGCGATCAGATGTTCTGCACTACCACACTTATAGCATCTTCGGATCGAACTGTTCTTCCAGCAGTTTTCGTCAGTGTGATTGGCCCCACAGAATCCACAGATTGGCTTAATGCCCGCACTAGGCCCTCCACGCTGGGCACTCCTCTGGGGCTCTTGCCCTACTCGACCTCTTCCAAAATTACCCTGGTTTAGGGTTCCTGCGGGTCGAGGACCATCTGTTCCTTGACTCTTCTTAGAAGGTGGCTCACTTTGCGAGCTCTGTCCAGTCACAAAATGGCTCGAATCGGGTTGTCTTCGTTTCCTCTCATGAAAGGATTTTACCTGTCCCCTAGCTGTCTCAATCCGTTGTGCTTTTTCTAATGCCTGACCAAACGTATCCAACTGAGCAGCTGCAAGTGCCTCCTGGATCTCCACATTTAAACCTTGAACGAAGCGGCGGATTCGTTTTCGTTCCGTTAGCACTAACTCTGGGGCAAAACGAGAGAGCTTTGTAAACTGGGTCTCATACTCCGCTACACTCAATGTCCCTTGACGCAGGCGGATAAAATCGTCTTCCCGTTTCTCTTGTACAATGGGAGGTAAATATTTTTCGTTAAATTCTCGTGTGAAATTGATCCAGGTCCAAGGGGTCTGTTCCCGCTCCCATTTGGCTCTGATCACGTTCCACCAGGCTCGGGCGGCTCCTTCAAACTGGAACACAGCAAAAGATATCTGCCGCCCTTCCGAATACCTAAGCGCGGCAAATATATCGAGCATACGGTCCATCCAGGTTTCGGCTAGATCTGGAATAGGTCCTCCTAGGAACTTAGGAGGTGCAAACTTTTGGAACCGTTCTAAGGCACGGTCCTCGCCCTCATGATTATGTCCCGGATTATGTCCAGGGTTTCCAACAGCATTCCCGTGGCCCTGACCCTGTTGGTCAATCATACGTTCCATCAAGTCAGCCATTCGCTGGATGGCTGTAGCTACTTGGTCTGGCTCTTGTTCATGTTCCATTTCAGGGCCTCGTCCTCGCCCTCTACCTCCCCCTCGAATACCGGAGGCCATTTAGTGTACAAGTCTATAATTCGGAACAATACGTATGCTTATTATCCAGATTATGAGCAAAAGAAGAGACACAAAACTTATACACAAAAGGCACAAAAAGGCAAGTTCAAAATTCTATTCAAATATATACACGTATTTACAAAGTCACACCAAAAGATTTACACATTACCGACCTCCAGTCGGTACAAAACCCAATATACACGAGCACTCCGGCTCCAAAAATCTAGTTAGTCGGCCAAGTAACAAAAGGAATTAGCCGAATTAGTTCTAACAAAAGTCATACACTAGCTAAGCAAAAGTACAAAAGCGACCCTAATCGCCTCCCCTAGGGCCCAGGTTCCCAACGGAACCTAACGTGTCCACCTCGTCCATCCTCTCCAGACCGGTGGCTCGTGGCGGGGCCTCTGCGGCTAAATCTAGTAAGAGCTCGCAGTCAACAGACATACTCCGAGCCCTGTCCCTCAGCTGCCTCTTCATAGCAAAGAGGTGCTGGTGTGTGTCCTGAAGCTGACGGTGCAAAGCATCCGTCCTCTCTCTCTCCTCTCGGAGACCCCGCTCCAAGTATCCCACACGCCTCGCCTGCTCACGGCCAACCGCTCTAGCCTCGTCTAGCTGTGCCCTCAGAGTCTCGACCGTCCTGTCGAGGTAATAACGCTCGTCATCTAATGCTATGACTACCTCGTCGGGATAGCCATACGTAGACCAACACGCGCAGGGTCGGCGCGACACCTGGCCGAATGGGGAGTACAAAGTGTAAGGCTCTCCCAGCCTCTGCCTATAACGGATCGCCCGCTAACGCAGCGCTCGATCCTCTGGGCCCCTCCTACTCGGAGGTCTCGGTCCCACACCACTGGGTCCCGCATCACTCGAACCGCCCGGATACATACCTACAAAACATTAAGTCGTCAGTCAACCGGCATTTCAGCTTAAAAGATATCATTCAACTTAAAAGAATCAGATATGCCTAGTGCCTATCACGTAGGTCCCACAATTGCCCAAGTCCTCTAACCTAGGCGCTCTGATACCAACTGTGACGACCCCACTTATTGTGAGGCCCCAGTCCGTTCTACGTTGATATATTCATTAGTTAGGCGGTAACGTTTGGTTTTGTGAGTATTTCGAAAACCCTAAGTAGGGAGTAAGATTTAAACCCTAGTTTTGTATTCGAACAAGTTTGAGTGGTGATTAAAGTTAGTTATGTTAATGTGTGTTTTAGTGTGGGTAAGTATAGGATTTAATCCATTTTGTATAGATTAATTAAGTTTAAGAAGGTTAGAAACCCGAAGTGAACAAAAACCCTAATTTCCGGTTAAGATTGGAAACTCGTCTTTTCTACATTTTTTCTGTATTAGAAAAATTCTCCAGATAATTTTTATTGAGTAAATGGAGTTTTTAGATGATTTTTCTAGTATTAGTTGGTTCTTGAGAAATTAACAACGTATATCGAACGTGGGACCCACGAGTGCGAAAAGTTCGGAAAATTTCGGCCGATTAGGTTAAGTTTCGAATACTGGATTTAATTTACCGGGTGTTAAGAGATAAGTGGAGATTGCAATTTGGATTGATATGAGAGAGAAAAGTTAGGTAGATATTTCATAAAAGGTGACAAGTGTCACCATAAGATTAACTCTTACAATAAGATTTACTATTCCATTTTTTGACTTTTGACCCAATTGGTTAAATATCTTAAAATTAACCAAAAATCACCATTTTTCTCTTACCTTTGGCCGGCCCTCTCTCTTGCAAGAAGGAAGAAAACCTCTCTCAATTCCTTGCTCTAATCTTGCCCAAATCAACAACTTAACCGTTTAATCTTGAATTCCTTCCATAAAACCTCTTAGTTTAGTGCTTGTAAGGTGTTGTGTGGAGTTGTTTGGAAGCTTAAGGTGCTAAGTGGTCTCTCTTCTTTGGTTCTAAGGTAAGTGACTATGGAACCCCTCTCTTCTATCTAAAGATGCTTAATAAATGACTTGTGGTTGCTATGAGTGTGATTTTGTGGACTATTTCTTGATTTTAGTTAAGATTGATGAAGTTTTCTATTTATTTGGAATTTTTGCTGGTTGCATATGATCACTATGATGTGGCTATGTATGATGATTGGGAATGAGGGGTAATGACTCTAGTAAGTGCAAATGAGTGATAATTGCAAGTAATTTTGGATTTGGAGGAAATTTCAGCAACTTAGGGTTTCACCACCCCCTTTTCTGTCCGGTTTTGTATCTCCTACTTAGAGGCCGAATTGGCCTTTTATTAAAACATGAAAGTTGTAGGTATTGATGTGTTTGAGGTGCCTGTAAAATTTCAGGTCATTTGGAGTAGTGTAGAGTGAGATATGTCGATTTTACTGTTGATGTTCTGGGTTGATCAGAATGTAAAAACTGCACTTGTAATTGGTTGTTTTGGCTGGTATTGCTTCAGAATTAGTTGTTATGGTCTTCTAATGAAATGTAGCTTGATGTATTAGCTACCATATGCCTTTGGAATTTCTGGATTTGGACTTGTGTAGGCTGAGTTATGATGTTTGCACTAGAATACGTTTTGTGAATCTGTTTTTGCGATTCTGGTATAGTATATTGCACTTTCGACCTGGTTGCACTCGAAACTAGATTGAGTAGCCTTCTTCAACATTGTAGCCCCTTGAGTCCTGTGTATGCCTGTAAAATCTCAGGTTAAACGGATTAGTGTATCATGAGTTATAGATGAAATGCTCAAGCCTGTTTTGAACATCAGATTTGGTACGTCTTTTAGTTTAGCTTCTGCCCGTGATCTTTCGGTTTTGATACAGTACGATTTGGGTGTCAACTCCTTAATAAGAAATTTAGATCTTGGTCTCAGCTTCGAAACGGTATAAAGTACGTTGAAATCTGAGTTCCGTAGCTCCGGTTTTGATCAAAACAATATCGATCGTCAGAACTGCCCGGTATTTGGACAGTTCTGACGGGTATTTTGGCACTCGATTTTCGTTCTGTTCTGAATGGATTCAGGTCTTGGCCAAAACATGAAAGTTTTAGCCTTATGTCCCAGCTTTCTAACGCCTTTGGAATTTCTTGATTTCGATTTCTGAGCCATGAGTTACGGCCTTGTAAACAGGGCCTGTTTGGTAACTCGCAATGAAACAGCTGGCACAATTTCATGCATTTTTGACCTATATCTATTGAGATCTGGGTTGAGATGTCTAAAGGGAAGTTGTAGCCCTTCCTCTTAGCTTCGGAACGGTACCTCATGTACCTTGATCCGACACTCCTAGCCTAATTTTTGACCAAAACGGTTTGAGATGGCAGATTTGGCCGTCCCGTTTGCCGTTCCGCGCGCGTGCGTGTGCCATTTTTGTCGTTTCCGCACTTGCGCGTGCCAATTTTGCCGTTTTGCTTGTTTTAAGTACGTTAGTTGCCGTTTGTGATATATTGTGACATAATCTTCGATTTCAGACAGTGGTGAGCTAGGCGGAGCCGGTGGGGCCCACTACTAGCCAACACACAAAGTGAATTCCGCCTTTGTACTACTTTTGGTATTTTGAGTAAGTATTCAGGCTGCGCTTACGTGTTAGTTGTTATGTGTTTCGATATGTATGAAAAGGGTACCTAGGCGAGGGTGTACTTTATCGCACTCGACCTAAACCCTAATTTTCGCACCTATTTGTACATGACATATGTATATGAATCATTTTGGAACTAAACCCCTTGAGCTTGTGGCTCGGGGTGACTTTTGAATAAATTTTGTGAAGTTTGTGAGTTTGGGGGCCCGATCTCATGACCTAGATGGACTATTCGAGCCGGTTAGGGCTTGGTCGAAGTCAGTCCAACTTAGTCTGAGATCACCAAGTTTGTAGGTTCATGTTATAAACCAATTTTGTGAATCCGGTTCACCGAGAAGGTGACCAAGTTTGTGAACCGAGCTTGCGCAGCAAGTTCAATTTCGTTCGCCCGGGCAAGTTTGTGAGGTGACTGGCCAGTGAGGGTGATAAGGTGTCGGTGGGTGTACAAGTGAAGTTCTACGGACCATTGAGTGTGGTCGACGGAGTGTCGGCAGGAGATCATACATGACACATGAATTGGCTTTGGAGCCACCCGTATCCTTATTATATGATGTTGTTCTTTTCTGCTTTTGCTTTACTCTAAATGTGTAATTGTGGCTACGTGAATTTATGCTTTTACCCCCTGTTTACTTACTAAGCTTCTAGCTTACCCCGTTTCCTTTGTTTTCCTTAGCAGGGGACGACGCGGGGAACTTTGGGACTCTGCCGCTAGTATAGTTAGGTTGTTTGTAATAGTGAGACATCTAGCATGTTTGTTTTTGTTTTGGTGGTTTGTATAAGAACCCTTCTTAGGGTCTATCTTTTGCTGGTTGTGGTTATAGTGTATTAGAGTGGTTTGACTCGAGACTTTTGAAGATGTAAATATAACTTTTGGGATTGTATATATTGTATATAGTGCTCTTTCGATTTATCTAGTTTTATTGCTTTAAGTTTTGAGTCCTGGCGCGAGCTAGGCAGGCGGCCCGCCGATACCCTTGGGTTCGCCCTTGGGAGAAGTGGGGTCGTCACAGTGGGCGTGGAAATAGGCAACCTACACCTGAAAGGGGTACTGGGGAAACCTCATCTGGACCAAACCCTGAACTTAGGGTTGACCCCAATGTCCAGATAGCTGCTGCCATGCAGCAAATGACTGCTTTGCTAGCCCAAGTGGTGCACCAACAAGGTCAAAACCTTAACCCTAACCCTGGGAATCCTGGTAATCACGTGGAGGGCGAGGATAGAGCCCTTGAGAGATTTCAGAAGTTCTCCCCACCCAAATTTCTTGGAGGCCCTGATCCTGACGTAGCTGAGAAGTGGCTGGAGAAGATGATCGATATTTTCGCTGCCTTACACTATACCGAGGAGAGACAGGTGACATTTGCTGTCTTTCAACTAGAGGGAGCCGCCCGTTCCTGGTGGAATGTCATTCGAATGAAATGGGAAGGAGAACAAACCCCGAGGATGTGGGCGAACTTTATGAGAGAATTTAATGCCAAGTTTTTGCCTTCTCTCATCCAAGAAAAGAAGGAAGATGAATTCATTCGGCTTCGCCAGGGAACACAAACCGTAGCCGAGTATGAGAGTCAATTCACTCGGTTGTCTAAGTTTGCGCCTGAACTGATCATAACCGAACAAAGACGGATAAGGCGTTTTATTCAGGGGCTAAATGTTGAGATTCAAAAGGATTTGGCTGTAGCTCAACTTAGTACCTTTAGTGACGCTGTGGAGAAAGCTCAACGGGTTGAAGATGCGAGGCTACAAGTTAGAAACTTCCAAACCAAGAAAAGGGGCTTTCCTGGGAGCAGCTCGGAACAGGAAGATAAGAGCACACCCCCTAAGAGTGGAAAAGGGAACGGGGGAGTACGACAACCGGGGGTAGCCAGTGGTGTCTTATCGGGAGGATCGATCACTGCTACTCGAGGTCCCTGTGGATATTGCGGAGGGCCAAATCACACGGAGGCAAATTGTTGGAAGAAAGAAGGAAAATGCCTGCGCTGTGGTAGCGCCGAACATCGAATTGCTAACTGTCCAGCACGACTGCGCGAAGGGAGAGGGACTCCGCCACCAACCAAGACTAACTCTCAGCAACCAGCTAAGACCAACCCTGGACAGTCGAAAGGAGAAGGGACTGGAGCGAAAGTACCGGCTCGAGTATATTCCCTGGAGCATCATCAGGTCCCTGACTCGTCTGAGAACGTAGAAGGTACGATCCGTTGGGTACCTTAGATTTGATCGATTCCGCTGATAAGAAAATTTCGAGGACGAAATTTCTTTAAGGGGGAGAGAGTGTGAGAACCCGTAAATCCCTTAATAATTTTCCTAGGGTTTATTTCCTTTAATGGCATGTTTTCTGCATTTTCTGGCTTAGGAAAATTTTCCTGGTGAATTTTATGAGCAGTTATAGTTTTTAGATGATTTTTCTAGTATTGGAGAGTTTTTGAAAAATTAAGAGTATATAACGAACGTGGGACCCACTAGTGCGAAAAGTTCAGAAAAATTCAGCCGATTAGGTTAAATTCCGGATACTGAGTGAAATTTATCGGGTGTTAAGAGATAAGTAGAGGAGGTGAAGTGAAATTTGTCCAGCACGACTGCGCGAAGGGAGAGGGACTCCGCCACCAACCAAGACTAACTCTCAGCAACCAGCTAAGACCAACCCTGGACAGTCGAAAGGAGAAGGGACTGGAGCGAAAGTACCGGCTCGAGTATATTCCCTGGAGCATCATCAGGTCCCTGACTCGTCTGAGGACGTAGAAGGTACGATCCGTTGGGTACCTTAGATTTGATCGATTCCGCTGATAAGAAAATTTCGAGGACGAAATTTCTTTAAGGGGGAGAGAGTGTGAGAACCCGTAAATCCCTTAATAATTTTTCTAGGGTTTATTTCCTTTAATGGCATGTTTTCTGCATTTTCTGGCTTAGGAAAATTTTCCTGGTGAATTTTATGAGCAGTTATAGTTTTTAGATGATTTTTCTAGTATTGGAGAGTTTTTGAAAAATTAAGAGTATATAACGAACGTGGGACCCACTAGTGCGAAAAGTTCAGAAAAATTCAGCCGATTAGGTTAAATTCCGGATACTGAGTGAAATTTATCGGGTGTTAAGAGATAAGTAGAGGAGGTGAAGTGATTGATGTGAGAGGAAACAAATGGATAGAGGTGCATTTATGGTAGTGACAAGTGTCACTTGAAGAGTGGATGACAACTATTCATTTTTTGACTTAATTGACCCATTGATTAAATATCTCAAAAATTGACTAAAAATTCACCATTTCTTTCTCCTTGGTGGCCGGCCCTCTTAAGCTCAAGAAGGAAGAAACTCTTCAACATTTTTAGCTTCCATTTAGCTCAATCATCCAAACCCAAGTGCTTAAATTAGTTTCTACTCCATAAAAACCCTCCATTTGGTGCTAGTGAGTGATTTGGTGAAGTTTTTTGAAGAAGCTAAGGTGTCCTACAACTCACCTTCTCTTGTTTACTAGGTAAGTGGTGCTTGAACTTCCTCCTACACCTAATGATGCTTAAATTGTGCCTAGTGGTGGCTATAGTGATGCATTTTGTGGTTTATTTCTTGGTTTGAGTTGAATTGGTGAAGTTTTCAATTTAATGATGAATTTTCTGGTTTAATATGAATGTGATGTTGTGGTTATTTATGATGGTTGGTAATGAGGGGTAATGACTCTAGTAGGTGTGAATGATAGGTAATTGCAACCAATTTTGGGTTTGGAAGGAAATGTGAAAAGTTAGGGTTTCATAACCCCCTTTTCTGTCGGGTTTTGTATCATATGGTTAGAGGCCGAATTGGCCTTTGTTCAAAACATGAAAGTTGTAGGTATTGATGAGTTTGAGGTGCCTGTAAACGTTCAGGTCATTTGAAGTAGTGTAGAGTGAGATATGTCGATTTTTCTGTTGCTGTTCTGGGTTGATCAGAATGTGCGAACTGCACTTGTAATCGTCTGTTTTGACTGGAATTGCTTTGGATTTGGCTGTTGGTGGCTTCTGATGAAATGTAGCTAGATGTCTTGGCTACTGCATGCCTTTGGATTCAATGCATTTGGACCTGTATAGACTGAGTTGGACTAATTACAGCATAGTGTGATTTGTAAACCTGCAATTACGATTCTGGTTCGGTATTCTGCATATTGGACCTAGTTGTTCTAGGATTTGGACTGAGTGGCCTTCTACATTGTTTTAGCCCTGTATTTTAGCTTCGAGATGGTGGGTCTTACACCCTCATCCGATAAGCGTAGTGCAATTTGTGCCATTACCGCATAATGAAGGCAAAACTGTTTTTGTTGTTATGGCCAAGATGGCTACATTTCCTGATTTCCTGGTTTGCTATAATGCTTATATATGCATATGAAACCTTATTGGGGTTGTGGTTGGCATGGCTTTATGACTCGTTATCGAGTCTCCATGTACTTGTTTGCATGTTTAGGGCTCGCTCTCATTCCGGTCATTTCCTAGCTAACTTTTGTACTTGTACTACTTTGATCCTAGTGAACGGCTTTTGGGAAATGAGATGACTTTTGTGTGAAATGTTGGGACTGATTTGAGGAAGTAATGAAGCCTTAATGGCTGGAAAAGTAAGAATTGTAGGGGAGGTACTGCCCGATTTTCTAGGCCGTTTGGTTCCTTTAAGTTGGATTTGCCTTTTGGTGGAAATGAAAGGCTTTTGGGTTGTTTGCGCCTAAGTCTTCATGTTACCTTTTTGTTTCCAAGAAAATCATGTTTTCCACCCTTGCATTAGTATTTATTTGGCAAGGCGTACGACGTGTAGTCGAGCCTCACTTGTGCATTTCGTTTACTCGATTTTGGATATGAAACCTTCAATTAGTTTACTTTGATTATTTTAGGGTTTCTTGGCGATTAAGGCCAATCTGAAGTGAAAACTTTTGAAGTTGAGCCGGTGAGTGTACCACTCCCCTCCATTGCTGTTTAACTTGATTTCTGCTCTGCAATCTGTTTATTTGTTTGAGACGAGGGTGTATTTTATCACACTCGTTCTCTTGTCTGTTCATATGCCAATTTACTATGCAAAATTTGAATCTGTTATCTGTGTCTGCATCTGTTCGGATTTCTATGACCTATGAGCTCAGTCCTGTGGCTAAGTTATTCGAGTCGGGCCGGCAAGGGCCTGGACGATTAGATAACGAACCACGGTAGTCTGTTCGGGGATTTTGGGTATTGAGACCCTTGATTCCGGGTATACTCGAGTATTACCATTTTGTTCGTTTGAGGTGAGCGGGCCCGGTAAAGGGGTGTTTGGTGGATGGAATTCGGTGTTAAGAGGGGTCTACGGACGCGTTGGTTCTATATACGTTGACGGAGAGTCAACCGGTTTGGATCAAGTACTGCGCTGGAAATTTGGCTCCTGAGAGCCACCCGTATCCTTCTGATTTGAATCATTGGTTCCTTTGCTTTACATCTGACATGTGTATCTGATTTGTTAAATGTGAAATGCCACGATTTTAATGCTATCTGTTTGGTACCTCATTGAGCGCAAGCTCACCCCTTTCCGTTCCTTTTGTTTTCCTTACAGGAAAATAAACCCTTTTGGTCTGGATTTGACAAATAGCTGCCAAATTGAGCTAGTTGAACATATCTTTTGTATAGCTCATGTATTAAAACCCTAAGTGTACTTTTGGGGCGTTTTCTCTTTTGATTTGGCAAACCGTGTATATGTATTAACTTTTGAAAGCTTTTGTATGTCATTTTGTTTTGTAAACACTAAAGTTCAGATGTGAATGTTTGTTAGCTATTTCGGTTGGGTTCTGACGGGTCGGTTACTATTCATGGCCGGCTCCGGATTTCATTTTATTTTATTTTGGGTTATTTTACTATTATGATTTGTTTACGCGCGTTTGTAAGTTCCGGAATGAAGCAGATAGCTCTAATCTGATCCGTAGTCCTGGCGAGAGCTGGGCAGGCAGTCCGCTAACCCCTTTGGTTCGCCTTAAGGGAAAGTGGGGCTGTTACATCCTTCATTCGAGGGTTGCCCACGTCCACGGCCCTGGCCTCGTCCACTATGAATTCCTTCCATTGGATTAACCAATCTAGGCTCGAGGCGCGAATACAATGTCCAAACTAGCGAGGTCAGTCAGTCAGATATATATATGATACGTCCGTATCAATTCAAAAGAAAATATACATATAACATGACTATATCAAACAAATCACACAGTAACATTCAATTAGATACAAGCAAAGGAAATTCTATGGAAGTAAGGGGGTCATTCAATAGTACATATTACGAACTAGACCAAGAGTACAAAAGCAACTAACGAAAAGCTTCTCCCCTTAGGGTTCCATCCGTAATCTACAAGAAATCACAATTTATCTTTTAGGCAGGGTTAATCATCCACACATCATATAAAGTTCTGTAGAATTAGATTTCTAATTCGCCCAAGTCATTTCTAACCTAAGCTTTCATCCCTTTTTGTCTTCGCGTGCAAGAATCCAAAATAAGATAATTCACCACTCGGGCTAGCCAAACCCAAGAGTAAATCATCTACATTTGTAATTCCTACCTGACATACATATCTATAGTCTTCAAGTACCAGAATAATGTTTTAATCATAGCTTATGCTCAAAAGAGTACTTAGTCCCTTACACTCATTCACATGATCAAGACCACAACACCACTTGGCCCAAGTTCACTCCGCGCAGAGACCACACGAAACGGCTCTAATACCACCTGTGACAGCCCTACCTTACCCTAAGGCGAACCAAAGGGTTCGGCAGACCGCCTGCCCAACTCTCACCGGGACTACAGATCTATAACAAATGTAAACCCTACCAAATGCTCAAAAGAACTTCGAGAAGATAAACATTCAGAACCCAATTGAGCCGAACTAAAAGATACAATCAATCTTTGGTACAACGTTCCCACAAAAAATCAAAACGAAATGGAATGCCGCTGCCATGTCACAATCCGGTCAGAATCTGGCCGGATATTCAGCCGGATTGGAGGCAGAGGCCAAAATGAAAAATTTTCAAAGTCCCTTGCAAATCCGGCCAGATATCCAGCCCAAAACTGGCCGGATTCTCGGCCGGATTCCATGAACAATTCCCGCCAGAATTTTCTTCTTTTCTCGATCAACCTTCGCACTCGTTCGAAACCCAACCAAATACAAGTAAACTTTGTCTAACATGAGAGAAGATACATTCCCAAATACATATGCCACATAAACATGAGGAAACACTTTAAAATATACATATTAGTAAGTTTACAAAGCAAAAGGAAACATTGTATTAAGATACATTTAGAGTTTCCAAATTGTCGAGGAGCTATACCAAAAGAACAAAAGAATTTCTAACTAGCTCAACTCATTCTTCAAAACATCGAAGTTCCAAAAGATGGTTCCCTATAAGGAAACAAGGATAACGGAACGGGATGCGTTATAAGTTCAATGAGGTACCAAAAGTATAAACAGTAAAAATCATGAGGAATAACTTTTAAAGCACATATACACATCAAATAAGAGAAATGAATAAACACTGCAAATTAAAGGATACAGGTGGCTCTCAGGAGCCAAATTCCCATTGCAATACTTGATCCAATCACGTTGACCCTTCGTCAACGTTTAATGAAACATACATGTCCGTAGACCCCTCTTACGCCAAAATCCCGTTCACCAAACATATCCCTTACCGAGCCCGAATGCCAAAGAGAAACAGGAATGATAATACTTGATTATACCAGAAATCTAGAGTTTCCAATACCTAAAAATTTCCCAAGAACAGGCACCCATGGATTGTCAATTTTCCTCAACCAAGCCCTTGCTGGCTTGATTCAATTGACTCCCCATGAGATTGAGCTCAGATTTAACAGGAAGGTCGTTGGATACACTTCCAAAACGCCATCATATCAGGCATAAGTAGCAGATTCAAGTTTGTATAGGAAACAAGTCACATAAGCCAGAGAATGAGTGCGATAAAGTACACGCTCGTCTCGTACAAAATAAACTGTAGGTAAAGACATTCAAATAGTAATTTGCAAGTACAGATACCAGTTTAGCAATAATTCAAAGGAGTGGTACTGTAACAGCCCCACTTTCCCCTAAGGCGAACCAAAGGGGTTAGCGGACTGCCTGCCCAGCTCTCGCCAGGACTACGGATCAGTTCACGTCGATCTAATACGTTCCGGAACATACCCACGCGCGTAAACAAGTCAAAATCACAAAATAAAAAAAAACGAAAATCGAAGCCGATGAGGAACAGTACCGGCCACGTCAGAATCCAGATACTAGGCCGAGAGTAGCCAAAATTTTTCTTTTGCCGTTTGAAATATGAGTTGATCCGAAATTCAACCAAATATCAACCAAACATACATACATTGAAATGTAACATTTACAAGCCAAAGCGGCATATCAAAAACCGTTCATTACGAATATACATGTTCGGTTTGCCAATCAAAAGAAAGTGAACCCAATACACATTAGGGTTTCATTCAAAGAGCTATCCAAAAGATACATTTACATGAGCTCAACTTGACAACCAATAAGTATAACCTTTCCAAAAGTGGTGATTTTCCTGTAAGGAAAACAAATGGAACGGAATGAGCTTAAGCCCAGTGAGTTACTACCACATAAGCAACAAAGATCACATAAGCATAATCTTTCATTTCAAGTACACAATGAAGAAGTAAAACAAGTCGGTAAAGGATACGAACGGCTCTCAAGAGCCCATTTCCACGCTTACATTCTTGATCCAATCTCACTGACTCTCCGTCAACGTTTATGAGTACCAACCGTAGAACTCACTTCACTCCCATCCCTTCCACCAAACATACCCCAACCGGGCCCGCACTCCAATCAATAGCTTTTGGTAATACTCGAGTTTGCCGGAATCAAGAGTCTCATTACTACAAGATTCCCCAGTACAGTCCCCGTGGCATGTCAATTTTCACGACCAAGCCCTCGCCGGCTCGATTCAATTGACTACCAATGGGGTTGAGCTCAGTAGTACAGTAAGGCCGTTGGATACTCGTCCAAACGACACCAAATCAGTTTTTTCATGAAGTGAATTCAATATCTCATATAGCAAGTGCAGTATATCAGTGAAGCGGTAAACAGTCATTAACGGTATCACAAGGGGTGAGGGCGGTCAAGTACACCCTCACCTCAATCAATTCCAATAGCCAAATAAGCCTTCAAGGCATCAAAATCACATATAGCAAAGCCACATTGTAACATTCAAGTGAGTAGTATACTCACATATCAATTAAGTGTTGTTTCATGCACTTCCGTCAAGAGAATGTCGTGAACCACCGTCACGCCCTAGAACACGTAAACAAGTACAATGAGACTCGATAACGAGTCATAAAGCAATGACAATCACAACCCCAATAGGATTTCATATGCATATGCAAGTATCATAGGTAACCAGAAAATCCGGAAATGCAATTAACTTTGGCCCTGAAAAAAACAATTTTTGTCCTCATTTTGCGGTAATGGTACCAATTTCACTACGATTATCGGATGAGGGTGCAAGACCCACCATCTCGAAGCTAAAAGACAGGGGTACAACATTACAGAAGGTCACTCAACCCAGTTTTGAGTGCAAACAGGTAAAAAATGCAAGATACTATATCAAAAACGTAAAACAGATTCACCAAAACGTATTCTAGCGGAAACATCATAACTCAGGCTCTACAAGTCCAAATCCAGAAATTCCAAAGGCATATGGTAGCTAAGACATCAAGCTACATTTCATCAGAAGACCTCAAAGGCCAAATCGTGCATTTTCATTGTCCAAAATGGAAGACTACACGAAAACAGAAATCTGGGCGCGAAACAGGTTTCGAAAATAGTCAAGGGTATTTCCGTCATTTCACATGCTACAGTGGTCGGATCAAGCTGAAAAGTTACAGGAAACTAGTTTATAGCCTTGGCTACAACTTTGATGTTTTGGCAAAAATCTAATTCGGTGAGGATAAGGGTGAAAAGTCACGGTCAAATTGAGTGAAAAGGCAACCCTGTTCGCAGCACCCCTTCCTAGACCAGTCTCGGTATTTTCGACTTATCTCATTCTACACTACTCCTATTGACCTGAAATTTTACAGGAACCTTTAAAACATCAGTACCTACAACTTTCATGTTTTAAGCCAAGGCCAATTCGGCCTCTAACCATGAGATACAAAACCGGACAGAATTGGGGATATAAAACCCTAACTTTCTCAAATTCCTTCCAAACTAGAAATTGGTTACAATTATCTATCCTATACACCTACTAGAGTCATTAAACATCAGTTCCCATCATCAAGGATAGCCACAACATTACATTCATATTAAACCAGAAAATTCATCAATAAATTGAAAACTTCATCAATTCATCCAAAACCAAGAAATAAACCACATATTTCATCACTTTAGCTCCCATTAGACACAACTTAAGCTTCATTAAGTGTAGGAGGAAGTTCATTCACCACTCACCTAGTAAACAAGAGAGGAAGAGTTGCTTGTCACCTTAGCTTCCCCAAACACTTCACCAAACAACTTACTACCACCAAATGGAGAGGTTTTATGGAGTAGAAACAAGATCAAATGGTTGGATGGTTACACTTAAGCAAGATGGAAGCAAAATCTTGAAGAGTTTTCTTCCTTTTCCTTAGAGAGAGAGCCGGCCAAGAAGGTGAAGACAAGAGTGAATTTTTTGTGATTTTTGGAGATATTTATTCAATTGGTAAGACAAGTCAAAAGGTGAATAGTTGTCCACAAGTTACATCCAATACAATGGTGACACTTGTCACTCCATTAATGCAATCCTATCCTTCCTTTTTCCTCTCACATCAATCAAATCTCACCCTCTACTTATCTCTTAACACCCGATAAATTTCAACCAGTATCCAAAACTTAACCTAATTGGCCGAATTTTTTCGAACTTTTCGCACTAGTGGGTCCCACGTCCGATATATATCCTTAATTTTTCAAAAATTATCCAATACTAGAAAAATCATCTAAAAACATAATTACCCATAAAATTCACCAGGAAAATTTTCCTAAGCCAGAAAATGCAGAAAACATGCCATTAAAGGGGATAAACCCTAGGAAAATTATTAAGAGGAATTTACGGGTTCTCACACTCTCTCCCCCTTAAAAGAATTTCGTTCTCGAAATTCCTTATCATTGACTACTCCGGGATTAAATTGAGCATCATACTTAACTACCAGATCTGTACCCCTAACCGGTGTGGGTTGTCTAGTTCCGCGCCCACGTCCCCGACCACTCCGTGTACCTTCCATGAGTTTTACTTGGCCTAGGCAATAATACTAAACCAAAATAAGCACGATGCATGTGAGTAACACTCAAAACTTTTATAATAACACACATTTATTCATTTCAAACAAGATCAAAACATATATATACAAGCCGGTCAAAATTAAGCCACACACATATATACAGCCAGTTAAGTCAAGTACAAACATAAACGATCCACCGAGGAATGGCCTTTCTAGTTCACTAAATCCTTTCTAACCTAGGCCCTCATATCTTTCGTATCCGGGCGCAAGAATCTCATCTAAGATAATTCACAACTCGAGCCGGCCGGTCCAAAGAGTAAACCATCCTTAGTAAAGATTCCTACCCGACATACATACCTAGCTTCTTCGAGTCCCATGATAATGATTCGCACACTTATCACATGCCCGGTTCATAACTTATGCTCAAACGAGCACTTAGATATATTCATGAAATTAGGACCACAACACCACTTGGTCCAGTCTCACTCCGCGCAGAGACCACGCGAAGTGGCTCTGACACCACTTGTAACAGCCCCACTTTCCCTAAGGCGAACCAAAGGGGTTAGCGGACTGCCTGCCCAGCTCTCGCCAGGACTACGGATCAGTTCACGTCGATCTAATACGTTCCGGAACATACCCACGCGCGTAAACAAGTCAAAATCACAAAATAAAAAAAAATGAAAATCGAAGCCGATGAGGAACAGTACCGGCCACGTCAGAATCCAGATACTAGGCCGAGAGTAGCCAAAATTTTTCTTTTGCCTTTTGAAATATGAGTTGATCCGAAATTCAGCCAAATATCAACCAAATATACATACATTGAAATGTAACATTTACAAGCCAAAGCGGCATATCAAAAACCATTCATTACGAATATACATGTTCGGTTTGCCAATCAAAAGAAAGTGAACCCAATACACATTAGGGTTTCATTCAAAGAGCTATCCAAAAGATACATTTACATGAGCTCAACTTGACAACCAATAAGTATAACCTTTCCAAAAGTGGTGATTTTCCTGTAAGGAAAACAAATGGAACGGAATGAGCTTAAGCCCAGTGAGTTACTACCACATAAGCAACAAAGATCACATAAGCATAATCTTTCATTTCAAGTACACAATTAAGAAGTAAAACAAGTCGGTAAAAGGATACGGACGGCTCTCAAGAGCCCATTTCCACGCTTACATTCTTGATCCAATCTCATTGACTCTCCGTCAACGTTTATGAGTACCAACCGTAGAACCCACTTCACTCCCATCCCTTCCACCAAACATACCCCAACCGGGCCCGCACTCCAATCAGTAGCTTTTGGTAATACTCGAGTTTACCGGAATCAAGAGTCTCATTACTACAAGATTCCCCAGTACAGTCCCCGTGGCATGTCAATTTTCACGACCAAGCCCTCGCCGGCTCGATTCAATTGACTACCAACGGGGTTGAGCTCAGTAGTACAGTAAGGCCGTTGGATACTCGTCCAAACGACACCAAATCAGTGTTTTCATGAAGTGAATTCAATATCTCATATAGCAAGTGCAGTATATCAGTGAAGCGGTAAACAGTCATTAACGGTATCACAAGGGGTGAGGGCGGTCAAGTACACCCCCACCTCAATCAATTCCAATAGCCAAATAAGCCTTCAAGGCATCAAAATCATATATAGCAAAGCCACATTGTAACATTCAAGTGAGTAGTATACTCACATATCAATTAAGTGTTGTTTCATGCACTTCCGTCAAGAGAATGTCGTGAACCACCGTCACGCCCTAGAACACGTAAACAAGTACAATGAGACTCGATAACGAGTCATAAAGCAATGCCAATCACAATCCCAATAGGATTTCATATGCATATGCAAGTATCATAGGTAACCAGAAAATCCGGAAATGCAATTAACTTTGGCCCTGAAAAAAACAGTTTTTGTCCTCATTTTGCGGTAATAGTACCAATTTCACTACGATTATCGGATGAGGGTGCAAGACCCACCATCTTGAAGCTAAAAGACAGGGCTACAACATTACAGAAGGTCACTCAACCCAGTTTTGAGTGCAAACAGGTAAAAAATGCAAGATACTATATCAAAAACGTAAAACAGATTCACCAAAACGCATTCTAGCGGAAACATCATAACTCAGGCTCTACAAGTCCGAATCCTGAAATTCCAAAGGCATATGGTAGCTAAGACATCAAGCTACATTTCATCAGAAGACCTCAAAGGCCAAATCGTGCATTTTCATGGTCCAAAATGTAAGACTACACGAAAACAGAAATCTGGGCGCGAAACAGGTTTCGAAAACAGTCAAGGGTATTTCGGTCATTTCACATGCTACAGTGGTCGGATCAAGTTGAAAATTTACAGGAAACTAGTTTATAGCCTTGGCTACAACTTGAATGTTTTGGCCAAAATCTAATTCGGTGAGGATCAGGGTGAAACGTCACGGTCAAATTGAGTGAAAAGGCAACCCTGTTCGCAGCACCCCTTCCTAGACCAGTCTCGGTATTTTCGACTTATCTCATTCTACACCACTCTGATTGACCTGAAATTTTATAGGAACCTTTAAAACATAAATACCTACAACTTTCATGTTTTAAATCAAGTCCAATTCGGCCTCTAACCATGAGATACAAAACCGGACAGAATTGGGGATATAAAACCCTAACTTTCTCAAATTCCTTCCAAACCAGAAATTGGTTACAATTATCTATCCTGTACACCTACTAGAGTCATTAAACATCAGTTCCCATCATCAAGGATAGCCACAACATTACATTCATATTAAACCAGAAAATTAATCAAATTCATCCAAAACCAAGAAATAAACCACATATTTCATCACTTTAGCTCCCATTAGACACAACTTAAGCTTCATTGAGTGTAGGAGGAAGTTCATTCACCACTCACCTAGTAAACAAGAGAGGAAGAGTTGCTTATCACCTTAGCTTCCCCAAACACTTCACCAAACAACTTACTACCACCAAATGGAGAGGTTTTATGGAGTAGAAACAAGATCAAATGGTTGGATGGTTACACTTAAGCAAGATGGAAGCAAAATCTTGAAGAGTTTTCTTCCTTTTCCTTAGAGAGAGAGCCGGCCAAGAAGGTGAAGACAAGAGTGAATTTTTTGTGATTTTTGGAGATATTTATTCAATTGGTAAGACAAGTCAAAAGGTGAATAGTTGTCCACAAGTACATCCAATATAATGGTGACACTTGTCACTCCATTAATGCAATCCTATCCTTCCTTTTTCCTCTCACATCAATCAAATCTCACCCTCTACTTATCTCCTAACACCCGATAAATTTCAACCAGTATCCAAAACTTAACCTAATTTGCCGAATTTTTCCGAACTTTTCGCACTAGTGGGTCCCACGTCGGATATATTCTTAATTTTTCAAAAACTATCAAATACTAGAAAAATCATCTAAAAACATAATTACCCATAAAATTCACCAGGAAAATTTTTCTAAGCCAGAAAATACAGAAAACATGCCATTAAAGGGTATAAACCCTAGGAAAATTATTAAGAGGAATTTACGGGTTCTCACAGGTACACTCACCAGTTAAAGCAAGGATACTTCAAAAGTTTCAACCAAAGTAGGGCTCTAATCACCAACAAACTTTAGAATAACCAAGGTAAACAATTATGGTTCCCACAGCCACAAATCCAGTAAATAAAATGCACAAATGAGGCTCGACTACAAGTCATAGACCTCGCCAAATAATTACTAACGCAAGGGTGCAAAACATGATTTTGGGAACGAAAAGGTAACATGAATACCTAGGGCTCGAACAACCCCAAAAGCCCTTCTTATATATATCCCAAACCAAACCAAACTCGAAGAAATCCAATATTCCCAAACTTTGGACAGCATATCCCCTACATTTCCTTACTTTTTCATCCTACAATCAACACCAATTCATCTCAAATCAACCATATACAAATCATAGACTATAAAACACACCTTTCGGCACAATAACCACAACTGAAGCTACACTTATCGCATTGAAATGAATCTTATGGCGTTTCGAATCCAAGACATATACCTACATTTCTTATGAAGACCTCCAAAGCCAAATTGTGAGAGCCCGAAAATTTTCTTAATATATAGGCCTTATTTTCTTTCTTTGCACACGTTTTATATATTTTCGTTAGTATATTATATTTATAGATATTTTTATAAGTAAATATAATTTTTAAATCATTTTTCTAGTATAAGTTAGTTTTTGAAATATTAGGAGTGTATATTGGACGTGGGACTCGCTAGTGCGTTAAGTGCGATAAATTTGGCCAATTAGGTTAAGTTTTGCATACAAGGATTTTCTTACTAGGTATTATGAGATAATTGGAGGTTATCTAGATTAAATTGTATTTGGAAATAAGAGGGATGAGATAAACATAAAAGAGGCTAGGTGGCGCGCTATGGTTGGTGGGTGGACTTTGACTAATCTTTCCTCACCTTTCCTAAATCAATTTTGACCCCAAATCCTCTTCATTTTAACCCTTCTTGGCCGAGCTTCATTAGAGAGAAAAGAAGAGAGAAACTTCAACTTTTGCCTTCCATTTCTTGCTCAATCTTGTGAATCAACCAACCAAACCTCAAATTACTCCATAAAAATCCCTTGCTAGGAGGAATCCAAGAAGGTGGTGGAGTGGTTTTTGAAAGGAAAGCCCTAAGTTACTAGCTTTCTTGAGTTTTGAGGTAAGTTGGATAAGAAAGTTCTCTCTTTGCTTTAATAATGGTTAATTAGTGGGTTGTAGTGGCTAAATAGGTTATTTTGTGGAAGATTTTATGGTTTAAAGTAGAGTTTGATAAATTTTAGAATTTGGGTGATTTTTCTGATATTATATGATGATTATTGTTGGGACATGGAATGGTAGTTTGATATGGTGTAAAATGAACTCTTGTATGTTAGTTTTGGCTGTTTGCGGAAAATTTCCGCTTGTGGGGCAAATTTCAGTTTTAGGGTTTCAAGATTAGGGTTTGCTATGGTTGGTTGTTGAGCCTTTAAGTGGCTAGGATTGAAAGGTGTTGTAACATTCATTAAATGTGTTGAATAGCCTATAAATTGTATGTGTTGTTGGTGGTTGTTTGTAGGATGGAAAAGTATGAAATTAAGGGGAAATGTTGTCCAAAGTTTGAGGATATTGAGTTCCTTTGAGTTTGAATTGAAATTGGGTATAAATGAAACATTTTGGGGTTGTTTATGCTTTTAGCACCAAATGTTCCTTAATTTCCCTTTCTAGTCATTTTTGGTCTTGCTTTAGTAGTTCCTTGAATAGGTATTCGACTCGTGTTCGGGTTTCAATTGTTATTTCTTACTTGTTTATAGCACGTGCCGGTAATCCAAGACATACGTCGGACGGAAATTTGTGAACTTGTTTTATTTGAACGGGTGAGTGTACCATTGTATGATTTGATGCTTACATGGTTGTTGTACTTGAATCTTTGGATTGAATTACGTTTTTGAGACGACAGTGTACTTTATCATTCCTATTCTCTTATTTGTATAACTGTTTATTGCATAACTGTGCAATTGTACCCGTACATGGTTTGGTGTCATTTGGAGCATGTGTCCAACGACTTTATTGTGATATTTGAGCTCAAACCTCATTGGTCGTTGTTGACCTTGATCCCTAGCTTTTGATGATTACAAAATAAATGGATGTTGCTAACATCTCCTCAAAGGCTTTTTCAGAAATGAAACAAATCAGGTTCAAAGATTAAGCACATTTGAAAAAGACAGAATATGCTGAACCTGTCGGACGCTCAAGAAGATAGGACCGGACGTCCGATAATCATTGCACAACTTCGAACGCATGCTTCAGACATCCGAGAGGATCCTTCGAAGTCGACGAAACTATCGGACGCTGAATATGTCTCTACCGGACGTCCGATAGAAACAAGATAATTTCTCAAATCTCTTTGTTTGCTGTCGGACGCACAAAAAGCTTGCACCGGACGTCCGAAAGAATTGAAGAAAATCTCTTAAACTCACTGCCTGCTGTCGGACGTATAAAACAGGGCTATCGAACGTCCGACACTCCAACGGCTAGTTGACTCTTCAGCTACTTTCTATCCGTTGGAAGCACTAATGAGGCACTTTCTTGATCCTATATAAATAGTGGTTGGTCAAATATTTCAAACAACTTTTGAACACTGAAGATACAAAAGATCTAGAGAGATTTTAGTGAGAAAATACTCTTCAAGGAAGATTTGTAGTCTTAGTGGTGTGAGGTTCTTTGTAAGCTTTTCATTTGTGATTGAATACTTCATGAGTGTAGCTCTGCGAGGGTTGTCCTGAGGGATAGTAAAACGTCCTAGCTTGACCGAGTGGAGTTCGAGGCAAGGAGGAGGTGAACCTTTCTTTGTACACAAGAGTGATTGTAATTCATCAACTTGAAGTAGCTTGTCTGAATTAATCTACAAGCTCAAGTGGAGCTGGGTAGCTAATTGGTTGGCAATTCCTTCCTTTTTATTTACTTATTGTTACGTTTATGATCTTTAAATTGTTTATCTCTTCTACTCACAAACACTTGTGCTTTCTCATCAATTGCTCCATTATGTGGTCGCCTAGAAAAGAGGTTGTCTTCGGGCCTTACAGTCGTTAATCAAGTCGAGCCGGTAAGGGCCTGGTTGATGAGATAACGTACCATGGGGTACTGTTCGTCGAGTAGAGTGTTATCTCCTCGACTTTATGGTATATTGGAGTATTACCCTTTCTGATTCTGTGAGGTGTTCGGGCCCGATAAGGGGGATGTATGGTGGAAGGTAATTGGTGTAAAGTGAAGTCTATGGTCATGTTCGTTTCTTCGAATGTTAGCAGAATGTCAACAGTTGAGATCTAGTAATGCAAAGATGGGAAATTGGCACTTGAGTGCCATCCGTATCCTTTAAATGTGATGTTGCTTGGTATTTAAGTAAGGCTTATGTGATTGTTTAAGTGTACTTCTGTGATTTGTGGCTACATAACCTGTTGGTACCTCATTGAGCGAAAGCTCACCCCTCGTTAATTTTGTTTTCTTTACAGGATCAACTTTTGTAAACTATGATTTTGGAAGCAATTTGAGCTAGTTGATATTCTTTTGTTCTTTTGTATAGCTCCTCGATAGTTGGAAACCCTAAATATATCGCTCCAATGTTCCTTTTTGTTATGTAAACCCATTAACATATATATATATATAAGTGTTTTCTCATGTGTATATGGTGTAACAGCCCCACCTCTCCCTAGGGCGAACCCTAAGGTATTAGCGGACTGCCTGCCCAGCTCTCGCCGGGGCTCAGTCGATCAAGTACTAATAACTCAAATGAAGCGGATGAAACATCTTCCATGCAAGGGAGTGTAACCCAAAATAAAACATAATGACTTAACCAATTCTCTAAAAGCTTAGTATACATATAGCCAAAAGTCAACTTACATAACAAGAGTCGAACTTATAGGTTTAAGCTTACAGGAGTCAAAAGTAAGGTCTACTTAAGCAAACGTTACAATCTCAAATACAAGTCCAAAACAATGTAAAGCTAAGAAAGTTTTTGATCAAATCCATCCCTGATCTATTAAGGAAAACAAAGAGAGTGGGGTGAGCTAATGCCCAGTGAGGTTCCAAGTAAAACGAGTAAACACATAGCCAAATAAGATCACAAAATAATCAAATAAACTCTGTACAGTAAGACAGTAATTTAATCACAGTTCAATTCAAGGATACGGGTGGCTTTCAAAAGCCATTAACCACTGGAGCTTGATCATAACTGGATCCTTTGACTCTCCGTCAACGTTTGTATTCATAGAATGCAAGTCCGTAGAACACCGCTTTCACCAATCTCCGTCCACCAATCAACCCCCTACCGGGCCCGAATGCCACAAACAGTAGTTTGGCAATACTCGAGTATACCAGGAATCCAAGATTCCAAAGAAATAGGATCAAGTCGAGGATTTTACCATTGGTGGTGCTGGGCAACACAACAAGCAAGCTCAACGGCTATACTTCACCAGGGACCTCCAAACATCAGTCCCCAAGATTTATCGGCCTTCTCAACCAAACCCTTGCTGACTCGATACAACCGACTCACTTAAGAGGTTGGGTATCCAAACAGTAGCAGTAGTTGATGGGATATCACCCAAACAACTCAAACACAGTCATGTATATAGCGAAATCTCATCTCATAATAACAGTATACAGAGCCTCATTGGAAAACAAGGGAGGTCGAGTGCGATAAAGTACACGCTCGCCTCCATTTTATCAAAACAGTATTTGGCTCCAACAATCATAAATCAAGTATTTCAGATATTCAGATATTTCACATAACGGGTAGCAGGTAGTGGAACACTCACTTGTCAAGCAATATAGTAGTCAAACGTCAAGTCTCTCAGTTACGACCACCTTCGTTTCCCAATCCTAGGGCAACGAGTGAAATCGTTAACAAATTAGGTTCATTTCCCACTCAATTGTAGGGTCATTAAGAGGCCAAGTGAGTGGTTAAAGCCATTCAATTCATCATACAAATGAGGTCCAAAATGCAGTAAAATTTCATGGGAAAACAAGTTTTATAAATGCATGAAAGTTGGGCAAAAGAAAAGTCTCATTCAAGCTTAAAATGTTCTTCGCGAGTAAAACAGTCGCGCCCGCACAGTTTTGGGAAAATGGTCATATCTCATTGTATGAAGGTCAAAATTAGGTGCTGTCAGTGGCGTTGGAAACTAGACTCGAAGGGTTTTCCAACGGTACCAATTACACACTCTAGTTCGTCTCTTAACAGTACCAGCAGCTCAGACAAATTGGCTGTTTTTCCAATCCTGGATCTGCCCTAACCTCAAGCAAAACTACATTAGTTCTTGGTGCTATCTTCATTTGTTTTGGTTCAAATTAACCCAAATCAGTCCTCAAATGTTCATATACAGGGAGTCACATCACCTACAGCCATTGGAGTTCAAAATATAATACATCAACATGAATAAGAATAACCATAGTAGTCTAGTTATCAAGGGAAACCAAAACAGTCCACTAGTGGTCTAACCAACCACTTTACTTGCTTAAATTTCATTCCAACTCACACATGAGATTAACCAATGTCTAGCCAAGTTTCTTAGGCTTGATTAAGGTGCAAATAAACCACAAAAATCAAGGAGAAACCCTTCCTTCAAATACCGGTCAGCCAAGGTAAAGAAAACGGTCTACAAGTTCACATATTCATCCAACCTTTATCCCCCAATGATTTTCACTTAACAACATATCAAGTGTTAAATCTAATTCAAAAGAGGTTTAAAACATGTTAATACTTCATAAACAACCATGAACAAGGTTCAAACATTTCATCAAACACTTGGTAGGTATACTAACTAACTCAACTACTTGTTTAATTCAAGAGATTAACCCCTAATCTCAACCAAACAACTTGTAGTTTGCCAATAAAACTTAAAGTACATGATAAAACACCATAAACTATCATTTAAAGAATATTTACCTCTCTTGTAGGAAGCTTGTACTACCAAATCAATCCACCAAAAATGAAAGTTTCAAGCTTGAATCAAGTACTAGGGTTGGAGGAAAGTTTCTCACTAACTCAAGATCTTTCTCTTTTGGTTTTTGCTCTTGATCAACTAAGGTTAGAATGCAAGAATATGGAGTTCTCTCTCTTCCTTGACAAGCCTCAAGGAGTTCGGCCACTATGAGGAAAGAAAAGGCTAAACTTAGTTTAAATTGTCTTCTAACCTTTGGTCGAACAAAATACTTGGCTAGGGTTTTGCCACGTAGCCCTTTCTTGTCCACAACTTCTCTTAATTCTTTGACTAACGATGTTTTTTTGACGACCCCACCTCTCCCAAGGGCGAACCCAAGGGTATCGACGGGTCGCCTGCCTAGCTCGCGCCAGGACTCGAAACACAAAACTAATAAAACGATATTAAACCAAAAGAGAACTGCTTATAATATATACAACCACCCAAAAGTTCTATTTACATCTTCAAAAGCATCAAGTCAAACCTCTCTAATATACTATAACAACAACCAGTAGAAGGTAGACCCTAAGGAGGGTCCTTATACAAACCACCAAAATAAAAACAAACATCCTAACTGTCCAACTATTACAAACGAGACCTAACTATACTAACGGCAGAGTCCCAAAGTTCCCCGCGTCGTCCCCTGCTAAGGAAAACAAAGGAAACGGGGTAAGCTAGAAGCTTAGTAAGTAAACAGGGGTAAAAACGTAAATTTCACGTAACCACATTTACACAGTAGGAGTAAAGCAAAAGCAGAAAAATAACATCACATGATAAGGATACATATGGCTCCAAAGCCAAGTCATTTGCCATGCGTGATCTCCTGTCGACAGTCCATCGACCATAAGTAAGGTCCGTAGAACTTCACTTGTACACCCACCGGACACCTTATCACCCTCACTGGCCAGTCACCTCACAAACTTGCCCGGGTGAACGAAATCACAAACTTGACCTTGAGTCACAAGCTCGGGTCACAAACTTGGTTCACAACTCGGTGTACCGGATTCACAAACTTGGTGACCTCAATTCAAGTTGGACTGACTTCGACCAAGCCCTAACCGGCTCGAATAGTCCCTCGAGGTATTGAGATCAGCCCCAAACTCACAAATTGCACAAAATTATTCAAAGGTTACCCTGAGCCACAAGCTCAAGGGTTTTAGTTCCAAAATTGCTTATATACACAAGCCATGTACAGATATGTGCGCAAATTAGGGTCTAGGTCGAGTGCGATAAAGTACACCCTCGCCTAGGTACCCTATTCATACAAATCGAAACACATAAGCAACGAACACACAAGAGCGGCCTGAATACTTACCCAAAATACCAAAAGTAGTACAAAAACAAAATCGCTTCGCGCGTGTTCGCTAGTAGTGGGCCCCACCGGCTCCGCCTAGCTCACCACTGTCTGAAATAGAAGATTGTGTCACAATATATCACAAACGGCCACTAACGTACTTAAAACAAGCAATACGGCAAAATTTGCACATGCGTGCGCGCGGAACGGCAAACGGAAACGGCCAAATCGGCCATCTCAAACCGTTTTGATCAAAAGTTAGGCTAGGAATATCGGATCAAGGTGAACGAGATACCGTTTCGAAGCTATGAGGAAGGCCTACAGTTCTCATGAAGACACCTTAAACTAGATCCGAATCAAAACAAGTCGAAATCATGGAAAATGGTACCAGAAGTTTGCACTTTGAATGACAGACAGGGTCTGTTTACTGGACCATAACTTCTAGCTCACAAGTCCAAATCAGGAAATTCCAAAAGGCATTAGAAAGCTGAGACATAAGGCTAAAACTTTGATGTTTTGGCCAAGACTTGAATCCACTCATAACAGAACGAAAATTGAGTGCCAAAGTACCCGTCAGAACTGTCCAGATACAAGGCAGTTCTGACGATCAATCCTGTTTTGGTCATAACGGAAGCTACGGAACTCGGATTTCGACGCACTTTATACCGTTTCGAAGCTGAGACCAAGATCTACATTTCTTATGAAGGAGTCAAAACCCAGATTGTAACAGCCCCACCTTCCCCTAAGGCGAACCAAAGGGGTTAGCGGACTGCCTGCCCAGCTCTCGCCAGGACTACGGATCAGTTCACGTCTATCTAATACGTTCCGGAACTTACCATTGCGCGCAAACAAGTCAAAATCACAAAATAAAAAAAAAACGAAAACGAAGCCGAAAGGAATAGTGCAGTACACGTCAGAATCCGGCCGGAATCTGGCCGGATACAAGGCCGAGAGCATCCAATTTTTTCAAAATTTCACCTCAATCCGGCCGGCAATCCGGCCAAGATTCCGGCCGGATTGTCTGGCCGGTATCCGGCCAGAGAGCAACTGGCCGGATTTCATTTTTTCCTCAGGCAATCCGCCCTGCAATCCGGCCAGTTTCTGGCCGGATTTCTGGCCGGATTCGCCACTGTTCATCTTCGGCAAAATTTTTCCTTTTCCGTTTGAAAGTCGTGTCACTCCGAAATTCATCCAAACATCATCCAACATATATATACATTGAATTTCAACATTTACAACCATGGTGGCATGCCAAAATCATTCATTAAGGAGGTACACATTCAATGAGCCTATCAAAAGGAAATGAACCCGTTATACATTAGGGTTTCACTTCAAGAGCAATACAAAAGTCATTTACATGCTCAATTCGGCAAAAGACTATCCAATCTATTCTCAAAAGTAGTTATACCCCTGTAAGGAAAACAAATAACACGGAATGAGCTAAAGCCCAGTGAGTTACTACCACATAAGCAGTAAAGATCACATAAGCATAATCTTTCATTTCAAGTACACACTTAAGAAGTAAACAAGTTGGTAAAAGGATACGGATGGCTCTCAAGAGCCCGTTTCCACGCTTACATTCTTGATCCAATCTCATTGACCCTCCGTCAATGTTTAAGAATACCCGACCGTTGATCTCACTTCACTCCATTCCTTCCACCAAACATACCCCAACCGGGCCCGCACTCCAATTCAGTAGCTTTTGGTAATACTCGAGTATACCGGAACCAAGGGTCTCATTACCACAAGGTTCCCCAGTACAGTCCCCGTGGTATGTCACTTATCATGACCAAACCCTTGCCGGCTCGATCCAAATGACCACCAAACGGGGTTGAGCTCAGTAATACAGTGAGGTCGTTGGACATCGTCCAAACAACACCAAATCAGTTTTCCAAGATTGCAATTCAATAACTCATATAGCCAGTGCAGTATTTCAGTATAACAGTAAGCAGTCATGAATGAAATCACAAGGGGTGAGGGCGGTCAAGTACACCCTCACCTCAATCACTTCCAATAACCAATTAAGCCTTCAAGGCATCAAATACACATAGAGCAAAGCCATATTATAACAAGTAAGTGAGTAGTATACTCACTAAGCAATTAAGTGCTATGTCATGCACTTCCGTCAGGAGAGTGTCGTGAACCACCGTCACGCCCTAGAACACGTAAACAAATGCAATGAGACTCGATAACGAGTCACAAAACAATGCCAATCACAACCCCAATAGGGTTTTGCAAACATATATAAGCATCATAGGAAACTAGAAATTAGAAAATGGCTTTAGCTTAGGCCTTGATAAGAAAACCGGTTTTGACGTCATAATGCGGTAATGGCGTAACTCTCACTACAATAATCGGATGGGGGTGTAAGACCCACCATTTCGAAGCTAAGAAACAGGGCTACAACATTGTAGAAGACCACTCAATCCAGTTCCTAACACAACTAGGTCCAATATGCAAAATACTATACCAGAATTCCCAAAACAGGTTTGCAAAACACAGAAAACTGTAATCGGTATATCTCAGTCCATACAAGTCCAAATGCCGAAATTCCAAAGGCATAAGTTAGCTAAGACATCCAGCTACATTTCATCAGAAGACACTAACTTCAAAATCCAAACCAATTCCAGTCAAAATGGCCAAATACAAACGCAGTTTTCGCATTCTGTCCAAAGCAGAACAGCTACAGTAATTTCGTCATAACTCACTCTACACTAATCCAAATGCCCTGAAATTTTACAGGCACCTCAAAAACATCAATACCTACAACTTTCATGTTTTGAGCAAAGTCAAATTCGGCTTCTAACCCAGTGATCTAAAACCGGACAGAATTGGGGATTTTAAGAACCCTAACTTTCCATTTTCCATCCAAATCCAAAATTAGTTGCATTTAACCACAATTCACACCCACTAGAGTCATTATAGGCCATTTCCATTCATCATACAAGGCCACAATATCAAGATCATATTAAACCAGAAAATTCATCATAAATTGGAAAACTTCATCAAATCACTTCAAACCAAGAAATAAATCATATATTCCTTCCCTCATGCCACTTCTAAGCACAAAATAAGCATCATTAGAGGTAGTAGGGTGTTCAAGCATCACTTACCAAGAAATCAAGAGAGAGAGGGATGTTGGCCACCTTATACCTTCAAACAAACTTCACTAATCAACTTACTAACACCTAATGGAAGGATAATATGGAGTAGAATCTAGTATAAGCAATTTATTTTGGTGGATTGAACCATATGGAAGCTTGAGAGTTGATGAAATTCTTCCTTCTTGAGCTTGAGAGAGGGCCGGCCATAAGAGGTAAGAAAATGGCAATTTTTGTGCATTTTTTTGATATTTAATCCTTTGGTCAAAAAAGTCAAGAAAGTGAATAGTAATTCTTAAAGTGCAACCAATGAGAATGTGACACTTGTCACCTCATTAAATGCATTCCTATCTTTCTTTTCTCTCTCACATCAATCACTTCACACCCACTACTTATCTCTTAACACCCGATAAATTTTTCACAGTATCCGAAACTTAACCTTATTGGCCGAATTTTCCCGAACTTTTCGCACTAGTGGGTCCCACGTCCAATATATATTCTTAATTTTTAAAAAACTCACCAATGCTAGAAAAACCATCTAAAAACTTTAATTGCTCATAAAATTCACCCAGAAAATATTTCTAAGCCAGAAATACAAAAATTATGCAATTAAAGGAACTAAAACCCTAGGAAAAATAATTAGGGTTTTACAGGTTCTCACACAGATCGTACAGGATCAAAACCGAAAAAGTCACAGGCAGAAGCTAAACTAAAAAAACGCACAGAATCTGATGTTCAAAACAGGCTTGAGTATTTCATCTATAACTCAGGCTACGGTAATCCGATTGACCTGAAATTTTGCAGGAATATTCAGGACATATAAGGCTAAAACTTTCATGTTTTGAGGAACTTCTGAATCCGTACGAAACATCAAGAAAAAGAAAGCCGAAGTTCGGATCCTGAACTGCCCTGATTTTCCAGTTTCGCCGGTTTTGCGCGCCGCAACCGCACGATCCGTTCCTATGGTTCTTATGCGAATTTTCTAACCAAATTGATCCCTAACAACCATACTTATCTCAGTCTAAGAGTGGTCTAAAGTTCCTTCACAAGTTAGCCCAAGATCACCAAACACTAACCATAATCCTTAATCTAGTTTTACTTGCACCATAGAACTTGTTCTAATCATCCAAACACACAAACCCTAACTCAATAGCCATAGGCTACACTAAACTAACCTAGTGGAGTCTAGGGTTTCTTAACCCAAACCAGATTTTTGCTAGAAACCAACCAATCAAGTGAGGCAATTTATCAAACACAACCACTACAAGGCAATTTCCCAATCAAAACAACTAAGGAAAGCATTAAAGCAAGAAACCCAAATTTTCTCTCTCTTGACCGAAATTTCCAGCAGCATAAATCACCAAAAATTAACCATAAAACTTCAATAACACATCAAATTCACCATATAAATCCATAATCATAACATACCACATCATTTCCATAGCTTAGAAAGTAAAACCCCAACATTTTAACTTTCAAAGAAGATGATTTACCTTTGATTCAAGCTTTGTAGATGATCACCCACAACAATCAAGTGCTCAAGTTGTTTCTCCAAGATCCAAACTCAAGATTGAAGAGCAAAAATGATGCACCAAAGCAAGCTTTCCTTTTCTTTTTTCTTTCTCTTCCTCACGGCTCTCACTCTCTCTCTTTCTCTTTGTTTTGTTTTTGTTTTGTTTTGTCTTGAGTAGCCTACAAGTCTTAAGGTAAT
Organism: Coffea canephora; assembly: GCA_036785865.1. Taxonomy (NCBI): domain Eukaryota; kingdom Viridiplantae; phylum Streptophyta; class Magnoliopsida; order Gentianales; family Rubiaceae; genus Coffea; species Coffea canephora. The sequence goes on along the minus strand of CM071918.1, from coordinate 47,602,584 downwards.
AATGGTCAAGACCATAGGAGATATTTATTAAGCTTAGCCAATCACATAAAAGCTCCTCAATTGCACTTTTAACCCTTGCACTCCAACTTTCTCTTTCTTATACATTTCCCCTCAAACATTTGATACTCTTTCAATTAACTCCATAGGTCATAACTTAATCTAATCTAAAACATGTAATCATGCTTAATTACTTCACTAATCACTTTCTTATTCTAATCACCTATACTTAAACATACTTTCTCCATATATAAAACAATTAAACAACAACTTATATAATATGGGCAAAATTAGGGTTTTTCAACCCAACTTCAACGTTCTAAAAAAATCATGACACTAAAGGTTTACTAATCTAAAGTTTGTAAACTAAAACGAAATCCTATTTTACTCGAGCCAAAACACACACCATAATACCAAACAGGAACTATAACTTGAACCTACAAATAACACATAAACTAGGATTTAATCATAAACAAAGTTAGGATCTTCAATCTTAGCCCTAAAACCTTAATTTAACCGTACAAACTAATGAATAACCCTATAATCAACTTACGAACGGACTGGGGCCTCACAGTTTTAATCCTTCCAAATGTACCAATACCTATTTAACACCTCTAATATCTCATATAAAGTCCCTACCACAAATAAAAGCCACTTGGCAAAATGTAAGTGGTGAAATATTTAAAACCAACTCAAGAAATGGTTTTAATTCAAATAAAAGGAAACGAAATGTAATGCATGGAAAATGTTATAACACATAGGGAATATGATGCAAGGGCATATTATAAGTGGTCTAAGTCTTAGAATAAGGCATGTAGATAAGAAAAAATTGTATTTTAAAGTGAGAGTCAATACCTGGGAATTGTTGTAACACATGTAAAATACAATGCTAGGGCATATAATGAGTGGTTTAAATCTTAGGACAAGGCATGTAGTTGAGGGAAATTATATTTTAAAGTGAGGGTTCTCACACACTCTCCCCCTTAAAGAATTTTATCCTTGAAATTCTCACCTTGATTACCGAATAGTTCAGGATATTTTGTGTGAATGTCCTTTTTAACTCTCTCGAGTCCTGTGATCACATGCTTTAGTAAAAGACTAGCAATACAAATCCATATTATGTAGGAATTGATGTTCCAAAACTTTATTTAGAACATGCATCGATTTGCAAGTTTTATACTCATATAACCTGTAGACACCAAATTTTTGGTGTAATTTCATTTACTGTTTATTTTTAGTTTTTTATTTGTCGTGTTAGTTTTATTCAATTTTTAGTTTTTAGTTTCTAGTTTTATTTTTATTTTTAAGTTTTTAGCATAGAATTTCTTGGAAAAAAAGAAAAAAAAAGGGAAAAATGAATGAAAATGAAAAAAAAGAAGAAAAAGAGGAAAATCTTAGTTTTTTTTTTATCTTTTGGTTGCTAATTTTGTACATTTTATTTAAGTTTAAGTTTATTTGAATTATTATTGTTTTTATTGTTATTTATATTTAAAAAAAAAAAGTGATACGCGACGTGCAAGCTGCGTTTTTTCGCAGCTTGCAAGTGAGGGCTCGGTGAGCCCCTTAGCTGCAAATATAGGAGAGATGGCTGGAGTTTTAGGGTGGAGTGCCCCATATAAATAGAAAAGAAAAAGCAGGCGCAACAGGGGAAGTAGAGAGAGAATGACGGCTGAAAAATCAAAAGGGAAGATGACGGCTGGAGTTTGAATTTCGGGATAGCTTTGAGAAAGAACCGAGAGAGGGGGAGTGAAGAGGGGGACGGCTAAGAGCAAAAGAAAAAACCAAAAGGGGAGCAGCGGACAGCTAGGGGATTTTTCTGGGGAGTGGGAGAAAAAGAAAGCAACAAGAAAACTGAGGCGAGAGCGAAGGGTTAGAAAGCATAGTTGGGTGGTGGCGAGAAAGAAAAACTGAAAAGGGGAGTTCATCGGGGCAGAGGTAGAAGAAAACTTCGAGCTTGGGGGGGGCACTGAAAAAAGGCGAGGAAGACACAGGAGAGAACTAGAAGGGAGGTTTTGGACGGCTGAACGAAGAGGAAAGCTGAGGGTGGCTAGGGTTCTTGGCAAGAAGGCTTCGGCAGTAAAAAAACTGGAAACAAGCAAAAGAAAACAGAGAAAACAACGGCTGAAGAAAGCAAGAAGGGAGTGGCGGACGCAGAAGGAAAAGAGAGAAACAAGAGTGAAAAGGTAGAGATGGGTTTTAGCCAAGGTTGGAGGAGGTAGTTGCGAGAAAAGGGAGAAGGCTGCGCAGGAGGAAAAACAGCTTTGAGAGCTACGGGAAAAAGGCAGCAAAGAAACTAAGGCTAGGGAAACTGGCGGTGAAAGCAAGGGCCGAGGGAGTGTAGAAAGAAAGACTGAGGGGGAAGGAAAGAAAAGCCAAGCAGGAAGTTGCGGGGAAGAGGAACCAGAACTAGAAATGGCTTCCTGCAAAAATTTCGGCAGAATAGGCTGGTTTTCGGCACCCCTTGCGGCATGATTATCCCCTTTACAGTTGTTTAATTCGCTTGGATTTTGGTTTCTGCATCAACTACGAAGTCAGGGGAAGAACTCTTGTTCAGAAATGGTTCACAGAAAGCACCTGGAAAGCCCTTGAATCTGGCCCCAAATCATCAGCTTGGCTCCGCGAGTGCGGGTTCGAAATCATCTGAAGCCAATCCAGCAGCTTTCCGCGGGAGTACCTGACCTATCTTTGACCCAAAAGGCTTGGTCAGGTACCCTCCTAGCCTAATGTCTCGGTGCTTGTCATTTTCATTCATTGTTAAGTTGTCGCCTAGAGTTTTTGATTCATTCTTGCTGTTTATTCTTGCTGTTTCTGTCCAGTTCTGTTTGCGTGTTCTTCCATTTCTGTTTTCCGCATGACCTTCAATAACTTGTCTCCTGCATTTTTGTGTTGTGTCTTGGAGTTTAATAGATTGGGGTTAATGATTTTGATGATTTGGTTTGAGATGGCCTGATTTGCTTCGGTTGCAATAGTTTAAAAGTGCAGAAACCAGTAAGAATAAAAACTGTTTTCGACTAGACTGCAAAAATTTTCTGGGTAGCTGCACTTCATTTTTATGTTTTGCTGTTTTCCATGCTCCCCGCAACAGCACCCAAAACTGGTTTTAATCAGCTTTTGCTAGCTTAGTTTGGTGTTGAAGGAATGAGATGGACGGTTTGGTGTTGATGTTTATGTGTTTGGGTTTAAGGAAAAGCTTGAAAACATGTCTAAACATAGCTGGAAATGTATCAGCCTGCTGAACTCAATGTTTCAGAGTCCTAATCTTTTGTTTGTTCTTTCTTTTCGGTTCCAAGCTGGTATTTTATCTAGATAACAATTCGATCATGTTTCTTTTTGGTTTGCTTGCATGAATGTGTTTAGGAAGTATAAGGGATTGCGTGAGAATGGGGGCGGAAGAAAAGAAAATTTCTGAAGTAGTTTGTAGAAGCTTCCACCGTAGCTTTGCATGAATTAGTTGCAGAATTTTGCAGCAAGAAATCTGATCCTATGGCCACTCTCTGCTTTGTTTCATTTCGTTTTGCATGATTAGTTTTGTGCATGATGGTTGACCTTAAGGAAACTAATAAATGTTGAGCTTGAAGCCTTGTTTAAGATGTTTGGGTGGCTAGTGAGAAGCATTTACAGAAACATAGCAACCAGAAATGAAAAAAGCTATCAACGTAGTTTGCATGAAAGCTTCCAAAAATTACACTTTGGGCCCCCAAGTCTCCCCTTGTCCTACTATGACCCAATCAATTGAATGATTTCCTCAATTTGGTCATTGGCAGCTCTAATTTTACAGCTTTTCATTGCTTGTTTGTTTCAAGTGACTACCATGTTTTGTTTAAATTGCACTTAATGCATGAATTTAAGAGCTTTGTGACCATGTGAACCCGTGTTTGCATGTTTTCTTTAATTTTCCCAAATAAATTGGTACTTTGACCATTTCTTTTATTTTGGAGGATAAATAAGTGATTTCACCCCATTTAAGGCTCCATTTCAAGGGAGGTATAACTTCTTTTATCTTTTTTGTCTCTCCCCTATGTGATTCAACGTGCTAAGTGAGAATTGCATGCCTACTTTACTTGCTTTCCTTGTTTTTTCCTTAATTCATTTCATTTACCTTTGTTTTTATTAAGTTATTCTTTTATGGGGTATGTGTACACCCCTTGGCTTGTAATAGATAGGGCTTGGAAAGCACTTGATGAAGACCTATTGAAGATGTGTGCCTAGCTAGCAAATGTAATAGGTTCATTAGCTTGATTGCTTGCTTTTATTGCTATGTGTTAATTTGCTTTATTAGGCTCTTGCATCTAGTCGAGCATGCTAAGTGTTATGTGCTATGTGTTTATGAGTGTTTGGCATGTCTACTTGCTTTCTATAGTCGTAGATGAATGTGATGGATGAATATACGTCACCACACTAGTCCAATGCTAGTTGTGGCTCATTATTCCGTTAGGAATTCATAGAAAGGGCTAGTCCAACGCTAGACCCAATAGGTCATCTCCTATCGTGAGTCCATACTTGCATGTTTCACTTCATTTCATGCATTTTTCTTAGTTTTCTAGCATTTGGCATGCTCCTCTGATCCTTTCCCCTTCATTTTAGGTTTTTGCATCTCATGCTAGTTATAGGGTTCATTTGCTTGAGAGTCTCCTTTCGATAAGGGAAACGAGCGAGTTTGGCTACAAAATAGCCTTAGCACGCTAGTTCTTCCTTCTAATCCAAGGGAAAATCGAAGTCATAAAATTAGGAGTCCTTCCCGTGCCCGACTTGATGCATCCCCTTAGGGTCATACACTTGCATTCTTTTTTATATCACCTCTTCACCTTTTAACCACATTTTCTCACTTTTCTCAATCCACACTTTCTCAACATCTTTTTATCACTTATTTATTTCTCACCTCACAAATGGCACTCAAAATTACACTTATATGTATCTACTATTCTATTTTTCATCCATTTACACACGAACACCTTTATTTTATCACATTTGCACACTTGCACTTACCTTTTTTTTACATTTCGCATCCTTCATACATTTTCACACTTGCACATATTTGAGTCTTCATTTGCATTTTCCTATGACCTCTATGAGATTCTTCCTATTGGCCATCACAAACCCATGTGAATGGGACCAAAAATCTCATAAGAGACATTTAGATTTAGGTTTGTATTTTCCTTTCCATTTCACATTCATTTAGTCATATCCAACATGCGATACATACCTTGGGTAGAAAATTAGGAAACGTGGGTCTAAGTCACGCAACTAGCTTTGGCTAGGGTAAGGGAGTGCCTTAGGCTCCGCCTTTGGCTTCTCCCTTACCAAACGTGACCCCCGATCCCTTTCTTTGGTTACGTAGACCTAAAAGTTTTTCAAAAAGGGTTTGTTTACTTTTTCATTCAAAAACAAAAATCATTTTTTGGGTGACTTGGTACACCCTAACTCTATACCAAGTGGCGACTCCATTTTTCATACATAAAACCCTTTTGAACTTTACTTGACCAAAACCGTCGCATTTTACAATCCCACGGTCTTTGCTTTCACTTCTACACACGTTCAGACACACTACTTTCATACACATTATCAAAAAGTGGGGCGCGACATAACCTATCAAAATATAATATTTGCTTGTTCCAATCGAAGAGTAATCCTCATGTACTTACCTATCAATGTTGCAAAAGTCATTTAGAGCAGAAGATTATCACTTATATTCAATCGTTTGGAGAAAGTAGAGAAGACGTTCAAAAGATAGAGTTGTAAGTTGTCTGACCTAAAATTATTTGAAGAACTCAATTTCCTTTCATTTAAGCCTTAATTCCACTCATAAACCAACCTCAAAATAGTTTACCAACTCCAATCCTAAAGTTGGAAATGTAAGTAGGAACAATACTAGGAAAATTGAAATTTTCCAGTTTTGCGTGATCTCATTTGAAAATCATATCTCTAGATTCTTAAGTCCAAAATTTATAAACTTTGTATCGTCGGAAAATAGATTCAAATTGTTACAACTTTCTAGAAGGTACCATTGTAAGATCCTATTCACAAGTAAGTCAATTTCCAACCTAAATTTGCTGCTTCATCCAGTAAAAGATAGAACAAGTATGCAATTTCAATCAATATTGAAAAATCACAGATATTCATGGGAATTGAGAACAATGCTAAAATTTTGCGGTTGATAATACTCTGAATCTAGTTTCAAACATAATAAACGAAACTCAATTTTGACTTTTTCTACATCAAGATATAACAGATTTCCTAAAACTTCCCAAGGTTCCTTGCGGAAAAAACAATTTCAGCGGCACTTCCTTTTGTGCTTACTAGTCTCTTTTTTTCCCGCCAATTCAAGGCTTCGTTCTTCCCATGAAACAGTTTCAACTCAAACATATACATATCAAGCCAACAACTTACTAAATCAAGCATATAACTGTCACCTACTCAAGTTAGGAAATGAAACCCTAAGCTGAAATTCCTAATCACAAGCTAGACGTTTCTTTAGGCAAGTCAAACTAGCATATATGATCTGTTCCTCGATCAACTTATTTCGAGACACGTAGCACGTTTGCCCAAGGATCTAGTGAGGATGTCCAACGCTTGGAATTGCGGGATCTAGAACCAAACGGACGACACGATTGGATTCAAGACGGTAGTACGACGACTCCAATGAATGTGACTACTCCACGGGATAGGTCAGTAGAACAATCTAGGACGAGACGCAAGATTGCTCAAAACCCTTGCCAAAGCAAGTAAAAGGCTCGAACACTCTTCTTAGAAGATGGAACGAAAATAAGACAATTTTATTGATAAAAGTTCTGACCCTTAAACCTTACAAGGCAAGCCTATTTATAGGCTAAAGTGACTAAAACCCTAAAGGCTAGGAAAAGGAAAAAGTCGGTCCATGCTCTTGGAACAAGATGGGCCGGCCCATGCTCTTACTTAATCATTAACTAATTGCTAACTAATTGATGGGGCCTAAGGCCTTATTCTCTTGGTGGCCCGCTTGACTCTTCGTGGGCTTGGATCATGGTGTAAATGACTTGATTGTCTCTCTCCAAGCCCTCAATATCTTTGTGAACTCCATGTTGGTCTTGGACAACTCTAACCAGAACTTGGAGTGATTCTTTGAAGAGCTTTGCCCGTACACGCGTGACTGGGCCAAATGGGACTCGGACTGGGTCATTGCATGGGCCGAGGCTCGTGCACACATCAGTCCCCTCCTCTTGAGAAGGATTTGTCCTCAAATCTAGATAGGGATGGATGATACTAACAAGAGTTAGTAGTATGACAACTCAAATCGATAGTGCGTTTGGAGGTCAGCCACGTTGGGAACAAATGAAAGGTCACGGGCCAAGTTAAATGCCGTTTGGTCAGCTTCATGAGGCTCTCAAACAAGGACATGCGCCAAGATAGGAAAGAGCTTGTGTAAGGCTCGTGAAACTTCTAGGTAGCAATCCAAAGCTCTCTAATCAACCTTCGGCCATGGATTGTCATATTGTCACCTGACATAAGTGGCAGCAATGAAGTGACGCGCACTCCATACGAATCGCATGAATTTACGCAAGTTGGAGTTGGTAAAGTCAGCTCATGGTAGCCAGCTTGTGGACGCGGGAAGAAGCATGAATGTGCACCACTTTCAGCAGGAATAAGCACGAAATCGGGTTGCACGTCCTTAACCATGGTTGGAAAATTGTGGACAACGTTACAACCTATGAAAACAAAATAACCTTCAACTTGAAACAATTCAGAAATCGGGTAAAGAACGTACATTATTAACTAGGTGGTAAGAAGGTGTAGAACAAGATTTAAATGAGAAAACTCCCTTTAACACTTCAATATTCCTTCCACCAATTGATTCAACTTGAGATGCCAGTGCTAGTCCTTTACACTTCTCTTCAACACCTACATGAGAGCGACAAGAGTTGGTGCTAGTAACATGCTCAAAACAAGGCAAAGGTGAGGAATGAACCATAGGTAGAGAACAAGCAGTAGAATCCGGAAATTTACCTTTAAGATGAGCTCGAATCAATCCTCCAATGGTGTGGACAGGTTTGAGTTGACATGGTTCCATGAATTGAGACCAAAAAGATTTAGCTCCTAGAAGACAAACTCCATGGAAACTCGCAAAGTGTCCAAGTGGCGTGGGAATGGAACATGCCATGACCAACTCTACTTGACTTTGTTTAATCTGCACAAAAGAAGAGGTACTAACCAAAACACATGTTAGCGTGTTAGCAAACAAAACGTCCACACTTTCAACTTTTGCGAACATGGCCAACTCCTCCTTTTTACTCATCAATACGGCCAAAGTATTCTCGCCTTTCCCCACTTTATTCTTCTTGGACATTTGTTCATTCATTGCACTTGAATTCGGATTTTCATTGTCAAGCTCATGTGCATGGCTCAGTTGTAACTCATTCATATTTGGCTCTTCAGTCAACGAGGGACTAGGATGAATTTTCCCTTTATTATCACCGGTTGACACATGGTTAAGTTGCTCCAAGTGGGAATCCAACACTTGGCTAAGTCTTTCCATCATAGAATCAACCAATGCTTTAGTCCGACTTCGGAATTCATTTTTTTCTTCACGAAGCTTTGACTCAATTCGAGAATTCTCAAACTCCTCGTCTTGATTGTCAAGACACTTCTTAGATGAACCTCGTTTGCTTGAAATTGATCTCGATTTAGATGCTCGACACAAACTTCTTCGCTCCTTCTCATATTCATCACAATCTCGTTTATACCTTTCATATACACACGAAGCACGGTAACGTTCCATCTCCTCCCGGAGTGAACGAAACTCACGTTGTGAACTATCTTCCATGGAACTGTGCTTGGGAGTAGGCCGCTTGGAACCCCTCCTCTTGAGAGGCTCATTCTCCAAGAATTCTTGACTGTATGAGTAAGAGGCAACTCCCCTAGGCATGATTACATGACCTGCAAAAATGGTTAGCAAAGAAAAGGAGATTCCTCACGACTCACAAGCTTACGTGTAGGTGCTCATCACTCGTGTATCACTCAACTCTCGTATTTGTCACTCATAACACTCTAATGATCTTACCAAATACCTTTACCTGTTGGATTAGGTAGTTGAGAAATGCTGCTCAAGCCCAAATAATTGTCACCAACTTCTTCCTCAAGAGTAATCACGGAGATGTAGGAGAAAATATAGGGAAGTGTTCCTAAAATCTAGGAGAAAATATAGGAGAGTTTCCTAAAGTGGATGAGAGAATATAGAAGAGTTTCCTAAAGTGGATGAGAGAATATAGGAAAGGTCCTAAAAATGGATGATAGAATTTTAGGTGAGTTTCCTAAAAATGGATGAGAGAATTTAGGAAAGTTTCCAAAAAATGGATGAGAGAGTTTAGGAAAATTTCCTAAAAAATGGATGAGAGAATTTAGGAAAGTTTCCAAAAAAAATGGATGAGAGAATTTAGGAAAATTTCCTAAAAATAGATGAGAGACTTTAGGAAAGTTTCCAAAAAAAAAAATGGATGAGAGAGTTTAGGAAAGTTTCCTAAAAAATGGATGAGAAAATTTAGGAAAGTTTCCAAAAAAAAATGGATGAGAGAGTTTGGGAAAGTTTCCTAAAAAGGTAGGAGAGAGAGTGTCCAAGTGAATACAAAGAGTTATACAAGTGCTTTACTTAGTTTCCTAATTGATTTTGGAAACAAGTTAGTTTTTGGAAACCTTTTGAAAATCCTTTTCCTCTTGAACAACTTTTGGTAACTTTCTTGAAACAACTTTTGGTAATCTTCTTGAAACAACTTTTGGTAACCTTCTTGAAACAACCTTTGGTAATCTTCTTGAAACAACTTTTGGTAACTTCCAAATTCTACTCCAAGAAAGACTTCACAAATCAGATTTGGTTCCCTATTCAAAACAATTCGGTTGCCCCTTTCTTTCCTTTCCTTTTTTTTTCTCTTGCCAACCAATTCCTTTTTTCTTTCTTTTTTTTCATTTTTTTATTTTTTGTTTTTTTTCTTGACTACAACTATCAACCACGACACAAAACAAGGAAATCCACAAATAATAACTACCAAGAACTCCAAGATCTTTCAAGAACTTTCAAGGAAGTTGTCAGGAACTTCAGAAATTTCAAGATTGTGGTCAAGAATTCAAGAAACTCAAGATTATTGTAAGTTCTCTTCAAGATTCACAAAATTCCAACAAGTTTTGCCAAAATCCAGATTTGAAAACCAAGTAAACAAGTTGGATAACACAAACAACAAGGCTGGACAGATTTGTATTCGGATGAACAGTAACGGTGAACAGTATGATGAACAGTGTCGGGTGAACAGTACGTGAACAGTACTGGTGAACAGTGACTTTATTTTTTTTTTTTAGTTTAACAAGGCAGCGGACAAAACACAAGACCCTACGACCCAACTACGAAAAATAAGGATATAACGAAAGATACATCTACCAAAGCTCTGAAGCCAACTGATACGTTCCTCGATCAACTTGTTTCGAGACACGTAGCACGTTTGCCCAAGGATCTAGCGAGGATGTCCAACGCTTGGAATTGCAGCATCTAGAACCAAACGGACGACACGATTGGATTCAAGATGGTAGTACGACGACTCTAATGAAGGTGACTACTCCACGGGATAGGTCGGTAGAACAATTTAGGATGAGACGCAAGATTGCTCAAAACCCTTGCCAAAGCAAGTAAATGGCTCGAACACTCTTCTTAGAAGAAGGAACGAAAATAAGACAATTTTATTGATAAAAGTTCTGACCCTTAAACCTTACAAGGCAAGCCTATTTATAGGCTAAAGTGACTAAAACCCTAAAGGCTAGGAAAAGGAAAAAGTCGGCCCATGCTCTTACTTAATCATTAACTAATTGCTAACTAATTGATGGGGCCTAAGGCCTTATTCTCTTGGTGGCCCGCTTGACTCTTCGTGGGCTTGGATCATGGTGTAAATGACTCGATTGTCTCTCTCCAAGCCCTCAATATCTTTGTGAACTCCATGTTGGTCTTGGACAATTTAACCAGAACTTGAAGTGATTCTTTGAAGAGCTTGGCCCGTACACGCGTGACTGGGCCCAATGGGACTCGGACTGGGTCATTGCGTGGGCCGAGCCTCATGCACACATCAATATAAAAGCTAGATATTTCACATAGCAAAGCTACCAAACCATGGCCAACATCTAAGCATCATGTGTGGGCAGAAAATTACCATAAAATCGAAAATTTCACAACACAACTTGAAACCATGAAATTTTCTCATGAAACTACCGAAATTGAAACCCTAAACCACTAGTTGCATATATTGGAAGCAGAGGAAAGTTTAATGCCAAAGTTACCTTGTATCTTGAAGAAAGATGGAAGCTTAATGCTTTTCCTCCAAAATCTCTCTACTCTTGCCACTACCAAAATCTATCTAGAGAGAAAATCATAATAGTGCAATGGCTGAAACATCATGTTAAATAAAATCAGTGAAGATATCAAAGGTGAGAAATGACACAAACTTTAATCTCGATAAGAAGAAGAGTTAAAACTTGGTTACTATTCTTGCTAGCTCTTAAACCCATACACTATCCATTGAATAACTTCTTCCTTTCGAATGACAAACGAAAAATTTTCACTTAACTTAAAGACTAAAATATAGGGATAGACTCATGGACAAGGATCCAATACTGCTCAACTACCAATATTTAATAGCACTTATTAAAACAGCAGGTACCAAGTCCACTGTTCCTAACGGGAAAACTGTGAGGACTCGTAAAATTATTATTTTTCGACTCCTATTTTTGTTCATTTAATTATTTATTCAAATATTTGCTTCGATTATTATTTTCTAGCTTTATTAGACTTAAATACATGGAGTTATGACTTCATTATATTTTTAAAGCGACTCGTTTCAAAAAATTAATTTTTTTTGGAAGCTCGATTAATGAAAATAGTGAAAACGTGTCTGAAAACTTTAGCCATTTGGGAGTACAATAAGTTCAAAACTTGGAGACATGTACAATGGTCTTAAAATAGGTAATTTTATATTTAAATACTCAAGTGATAGTTAGTAGTATAATCGTTATAAGAATTTTCGAAGGTTTCGCGTCATAGCGTTCAGATGGACGGTACGCGTTTTCACACGCGCGACTTTATTTGAGGGACTTTGGACCCTTATTTCGGGACAATTAAGAGTGAATAATATTTATATGATTACAAGTGCATTAGAGGTTTAGTGCACTAGTGAACCAAACGCGAGAGAAAATCGAGCCCTAATCGTGCCAAACGCACCTTATGAAGAGTTGACATATGGGTGATTTGTGGCCACAAGCTTGTAGCTTCTCATGGAAACCAATTTTGATCAAAATCACTCTCCCTCCTCTCTCTTTTGGTTTGGCCAGCAGCATTGGAGAAACTAACATTTGCTCTCTCAATTTTACTTCACAAATCTTCACAAAAACTCATTCAAATTTGAACTACACCTAGCCTATCACTTGGAGAGACCTTTTAGCTAGGAAGAAGGAGAGCTTTCACGATTTTCTTGGAGCATTTGAAGGGCCGAAAATTCTGATCTAAGAACACCAAGAAGGTATGCCATGGTCCAACACCTTAAACTTGATTTATGGTAGTAGAAATGCATCTCTAAGCACTTGCATGTAAGTGGGTGACTTAATATTGTTGAAAAAATTGGAAAGTGGGCTCTATGAACTCCCACTCTTGGGTTGTTGCTGATTTTGTGGTTGATGATATTTATAATGTTGGTTTAGTGTTTGAAATGGTGGATTAATGGCGTATAATTAGTAGAAACTTCAAGGAACTCATGGGATAGAAATTTCTGATTTTGCCCCTGCCTTGTTCGGTTATTTTAAAGCCAATTTTTTATGATCTAATGGCTTGAATATGATGTTTATATGTTGTATTAGTTGTGTAAAAATTTTCATTGGAAAATATTGAGGTTTGGTTGGGCAAATGAATTTCTTTGTGAAACTAGTCAAGCTGGAAAACTGTTTCCGTGTAGCTATGTCCAGTGATAGTGTTTCGGCCGTAACTCTGTCATCTGATGTCAAAATCAAGTTCCATCAGTGGAATTTGAAACTAGACATCCACACCTTTACAACGGTATAAAATGTACTTTTTAGTTCCAAGTGTGTGAGCAAAACCAATCGTTTTAAGAAGGCTGCCCTGTTTCTCTGTTCTGCTGGAACGATTTGATGATGCTGCAACTTTAGGCTTAATTTCGAGCCAGTTGGATGCTGAATCTTAAAATGATTTCTTCTGTGAAATTATAGCCCTATGAATCTATTTTCCAACACTATCAACCATGTTCAATTCTGAGTTAAATTGAGTGAGTCATGATCAAAATACGGTGACTGCCTTGTTCTTGAAAACCCTTGGATTTGGACAGATTTGATGTGAGACTCGTTGTAGTCTTACTAAATGAATTTCTTGGTGCTAAACACCTACCAAATGTACCATTTATGTTCCTTAGACTTTTCTTGCACAAATGAACCATGTTTGGAGGTTTTCCTTTGCCGAATGTTTGGAAACGGAGAGAAATGGAGCTAAAGGCAGTTTTGCCTTAGTAATTTCAAAATTTTGGTTGATTGGTTAACCACATTCCCGAAGGTATTTTTCCACGAAATTTGATAGAGAGATACCCTTCATATAGGAATACTATACTCCAAAATTTGGCACCAATCCAAGTCGGTTTCGACACTTAACTAAAGGTCCAAAGTCGGAAACCCAAATCTGGAAATTGTTCAACAATCTTGAATTTTCCCCAACTTTGACCTACCATATCTTGGTGCTCGAAACTCCGATTCTCGATCCGCTTGTTCTTTCCTAAACCTTAATTGCACCTCTAATTGAGTTATAAATTTCAAGGGCTGGTTTGCAACGAGTGAATTCTGCCGAATTTTCAAAGTTAGCGAAAAACCAACCCTACCTCAATCCTGAACATTTTGGAACAGTGATTTCAAGCTCATTTTTGAGTACTTTTCACTTAGATTCATGGAAAAGTGTCTTCTAATAACTTTTAGTACTTTCCAAGAGGTTTCCAACGGTATAAATGTTTCCAATTTTTGACTTGTATCGAGTGAGATACGATTTTTTCAAAGATCCATATCAAAACTGAAAATATTTCAACTTTCAAGGAAATAGAGTTTTCCAAGAACCCTTTATTCTTTCGACATTATGCAAACGTTTTAACCTCGATTTCCAAGATAAAAACCCAAATGCTCCTGTACTTTATGAAACGCCACTCGAACCTCGATTTACAAGTAATTAAGGTAGATTATTATAGTGCATGAATTATTTCTCGATAATTGGGTTGTGCGAATAATAATTCACTATTATTTGCTCAGGCGCACATGAGAACCTTCAAGAGGATCCCACGGTGGACGCTTGAACTTTCCTTGACCCTACTTGCACTTAATACTTGGTGAGTGTCAAGTGTATGAGTACTTGATACGTGCTTAATTGTTATGAATGATTACTGATTTTAGGAATGGAGACGAGTGTGTACTTTATCTCACTCGTTCTCATTTGAATAAATGATATTGAATGATATTGAATGAGATTGAATGCAATGGCTGCATACGTCGCTGGAGTGAATCTCCTCGACACACAATGGTAAATGGGGGACGCCCAAACTCATAGGCTGACCTGGGACTCGAGCCGGCATGGGCTTGGTCGGGAACCTAGGCATGCCATGAGACAAATAAGCTCGACCTATTGAGAGGTCTTGCTTGGCATACTCGTGGAGTATTACCTCATACATGTCATACGGACCCGAGTGGGTGTTCGGTGGATGGAAAGAAGTAAGTGGTGATCTACGGATTGGAAATACCGACCCAGTTGACGGAGTGTCATCGGGGGAAGGTATACGAGTGACATCGTCAAAGCGAGTGGAACTTAGCTCCCGAGAGCTACTATATCCTTGAATTGTTTCTGATAAATTTCCTTTGGTGAATTGTCAATTATTGGAATATATTATTGTTTAGTTCGTAATTGAGATTGTTATTTGAACTACGTGCTTGCATGTGTATTCTTGGCCTCACGAGCGTTTTGCTCACCCTATAGATTTGTTTTCCTTAACAGGATTGAATCTCGGGGAAGTGTGGAGAAACCTTCCTGATGTACTTTTGTTTTAGGGTTTCTATTATATTTTGGCTATGCTCTTGGTTTGGGTTGTACTTTTGGAATTGAAGTGTAATGATTTGGGCCTGACGTATATTTGGGATTTGAGTTGTATTTTGAACACCCCATGTATGGGTTGGATAATGGATGATTATTAAGCTTGAACGCTTCCGCATTATTGTGTTTATGTTATTCTATCCTGTTGTGACGTTCGGTCTGGCATTAAGAAGGAATGAAATTGCTTGAGTCCTGGCGAGAGCTAGGCAGGCGCCCCGCGGATACCCTTTGGTTCGCTCTAGGGAGAAGTGGGGGCGTCACAGTTGGTATTAGAGCGCTAGGTTAGTGATCTATATGGGAAACATATTAGATACTCTACCAGTACGATCTAAGACCGGATAAGTAAGTTATATCTTAAGAGGTATTTGGGGCATACTAGTGATTGGGTTAGGCATGCAAAGACAACATCCGAACTAGATAGTGATTTAAATTTCTAACCCGAAAAGTGCTATTATTTTGCAGGGATGGAAAATGGAAATGGAGCTCCGGCAGTTGACGGGAATGGCCATGCGAATGGTCATATAGCGCCTCCTAGGCCTATCTACTACCGAGCTTTGGCTGGGGGAGCTCGAGCACGCTATTCTCCATCTGACAGATATCCCCGATGTGCGTGTAGGGTTACTTTTGCTTACCCGAACCACCTTGTGCTTGCTCTGGACGACGAGCGTCGTCAGCTAGTGGATCTTAATAGGGATCTTCAGGCAGAGGTGGACGAGCTCAGACAGATGGTTAGCGCTCAGGGTGAGCGGATTGCCGAGCTCGAGGAGGTGATCGAGGGTGAGGTGGCCACATCTGCAGTGGTCCGTGATGAGCTTCAGAGTACTAGGGCTCAGCTTACTAGGTTGAGTGAGGAGGTCCGTAGTCGGGCTTCCGATATCATAGCTGATGCCACTAGGCTAGTGGATGAGGCGATGGGTGTAGCTCAGGACTCTGAGGAGGAGGATCCGGAGGAGGAGGTTCCTCCTGATAGTCCTATTGCGGACTAGGTCTAGGCAGTTAGACCTCTCTTTTGACTCTTTTGACCAGTATAGCTAGAATTAGTTGGGGTGACGCTAAGTGCTGAGGCCATTGTATTTTGCATGACTGTGTGGCTTATTTTGAAGCACTTGCTTTACTTTAGTCTTCTGTGACTAAAAGTACTCTTGTGGCACCTGTGTGCTATATTTTTGTGACTACCCCATGACTTGCTAATTGTATGAACTTGATATGCTAATGAATGTAAATTATTGTTAATTCCAATGTTTTCTTGATTGGTTCCTGCTCTCTACTTTGTATCGCATATTTTATTTATTTCTTGCACTAGGCACGCCTAGGTTATGGAAGGGCTAAGAAGGGGTCGAGGCCGTGGGCGAGGGACTAGACCGGCCCAACCTTAGGGAAATGACCAGGGATCGGCAACTGGACCGACCCAGGGCCAGGAAAATATTGAGGGTAATCAAGTGGCTACTGCCATTAACAGGATGACTGATATCTTAGAGCGCTTAGCTGATAGACAAGGACCTGGACCGTTTAACCAACTTGGGGGTCAGGAAAAAGGAGAGGATAGAGCCTTGGAGAGATTCCTAAAGTTCAACCCGCCTAAGTTTATGGGTGAACCGGATCCCGAGGTAGCAGAGAATTGGCTTGAGAGGCTGACTAACATATTTGCTGCTCTTGATTACACTGAGGAGAGGCGAGTGAATTTTGCCGCTTTTCAATTTGAGGGAGTAGCCCGTGCTTGGTGGGATCTGACAAAAGGAAAATGGGAGAGAACTCAAACCCCCTAGATTTGGGACAACTTCACGAGGGAGTTTAATGAGAAATTTCTCCCACCCTTAATCCAAGAGAAGAGGGAGGATGAATTTATTAAGTTGAAACAAGGAACCCTTACCGTAGCAGAGTACGAGGGGAAATTCACTAAGCTTTCCAAGTATGCCCCTGAGCTAGTGGTCAATGAACGAAAGAGGATTAGACGGTTTGTTCAGGGACTTAATGTGGAAATCCAGGAGGGCTTAGCGGTGGCCCAAATCTCTACATTTACGGAGGCTTTAGAGAAAGCACAGAGGGTTGAGAGTGCAAGATCTCAAGTAAGAGACTTCCACAACAGAAAACGGAACTTTTCTAGCCGAACTTCTGGACAGGCTAGTAAGAATGTACAACCTTCCAAAGCGGGAAGAGGAGATGGAGGAGCAAGGATTACTGGAGCTTCTAGGGGAGCTCTAACTAGAGGGGGCCGTAGTGGGACAACTCGAACTAGGGAAGCACCCTCTACTGAATCGGCTGTGACTCCTCAAGTCACTTGTGGGTATTGTGGTAAATTCAACCACTCTGAGAACGATTGTTGGAAGAAGTTGGGTAAATGTTTGTTTTGTGGTAGTGCTGAGCATCAAGTCGCCAATTGTCCAAAATCACCAAAGACAGGAGGAAATGCTCAAAGGCCAGAAAAGTCAATTTCTAAGCAGACCAGTGCCGGAGGAAGCCGACCGAAAGTACCGGCTAGGGTTTATGCACTGGACCATAAACAGGTTCCTGAGGCAACTGAGGTGGTGGAAGGTACAATTCCAATCTTTCATCGACTAGCTAGGGTTTTAATTGATCCGGGTGCAACTCATTCCTTTGTAAACCCTAACTTCATGAATGGAATAGACTTGACGCCAATTAAGTTACCCTATGACTTGGAGGTTAAAACACCCACTGGAGACAAAAACTTAATTGCTAATCTGGAGTATAGGAATTGTAAAATCTATGTAGGGGAAAGAAAATTGCTGGCCGATTTGATAAGCTTAGCGATTAAGGGATAGGATGCGATTCTAGGGATGGATTGGCTAGCCCGTTATAATGTCCAGTTGAATTGTAGGACGAAAATTGTAGAACTGGGTATTCCAGGGGAGGCAACTCTGAAATTGGACGTAAAGGGAAAATTGGCTTCGTCTGCATTTATTTCAGGAATTCGGGCTAGAAAATTGTTAAGTAGGGGAGCTCGAGAATATTTGGCTTTTCTTATTAACACTCCTAGTGATAAGGTGAATTTGGAAGACACACCGGTAGTAAAGGATTTTCCAGATGTTTTTGCTGAAGAATTGGAGTCTCTACTGTGGCGACCCCACTTCCCCCTTAGGCGAACCAGAGGGTTGGCGGGCCGTCTGCCTAGCTCTCGCCAGAACTCACACAAGCAAACTATCCAACTCCTTCCGAAGAATAACCTAGACTATTACAACACCGTTTCCTTCCAAATAGGTTCAAGACTAAAACCACATTAACTTCAGAGATAACAGCATTTTTAAAATAGTCAATCGTCGACTCTTAAATACCTTACGCGTTACAGACCAGGCAACAAAAACATACAATCCAAATTAACAAATTCATACTCACCAAATACATTCTTACAAGCTAATTAACAAATTTACACAAGCCACATAACCAATCTAGGGTTTACACTTTTCCAGCTTCAAGTGGCAACCCGAAACAAAACTACATTGTTTAATCCGAAATACATTACAACTACAGAGCTAAGTCATAAGGTTCAAATACATTCATAAGAAAATAGAAGTAGGCTCAGATCTCTCAAATGTCAAGACTTGTCAAGGAAAACAAATAAACGTGGGGTGAGCTAAAGCTCAGTGGTGCCCCAAAACATGCAATCACGTAAATCAAACAGCGACTAACAATTTCACAAATTGAACAATTAGGAAAGCGTATAACAGCACAAGATAGGATACAGGGCTCTCAGGAGCCATTCTCACTACCTAAGGTCCATGTAGATCTTTTTTTTTTTCTTAACTCCGGCCACCAATCATACCCCTTTACCGGGCCCGAACGCCAAACACGAGAGTGGTAATACTCGAGTATACCGTAGGGACTGGTCAAGGAATTCATCCAACGACGATACGTCCAACAAGAGATTAGGGACTAGTCGAGGAATTCATCCAACGACGTTACGTCCAACAAGAGATTACCAGGTCAGGGTAAGAGTCCTTTTCACCCTTAAGGTGTAGTACACTCCCCTGCCTAGAGATTAACAAGTGCAAGCATGTATTCATGAAAACATTTCAAGCAAGTCACCACTCGAACGGCTAGTGTGATAAAGTACACACTGCTCACTTCGATGGGACAAATTGAAACTAGAACCTACTTGGACACTTGAAAACACAATAAAGCTGATTGGGACAAATTGAGTGCTAGTGTCGGTTTCTAGTCAGCACAAGGAATGGTATAGTATCGGTTTGGAATTGCCAGCTTTGGTTTGTGTGTTTGGGGAGTTTCCTAGAGCTGACTTGGTCGGTTGAGGAAGCCTGTTTGGGTTGTGTTTGTGGTAGGGGCGGTGGATCTGGTTGTTAGATTTTAGGAATCACGAAGTTCCCAATTTAGTGTCCAACAAGGAATTGGAAGGTACTCAGATTTGGGAGTTAGTGGAGATTCGAATCTCACTTGGGAAAAAGTATGCCTTGGACTGCTATATATCCCAGATTTCTTGCCTTTCTTCCTCCTCTTTATTTTTTTTTTGTTTAAACCCAAATGATGTAACTACCAAACAAATAGCCTAAGAATAACACAAATAATTCCCAGGATTTCCAGAAATTAAATGGCACAAGAAAGACACCAAAACACTGACGGGCAGAATTTTTTTAC
The DNA here is from genome assembly GCA_036785865.1 of Coffea canephora. Classification (NCBI taxonomy): domain Eukaryota; kingdom Viridiplantae; phylum Streptophyta; class Magnoliopsida; order Gentianales; family Rubiaceae; genus Coffea; species Coffea canephora. Next base: position 47,582,852 of record CM071918.1, on the reverse strand, counting down.
AAAGAATAAGACTAGCGGCTGGTTCTATATATATATATATATTCTTGTTTTCTGAGCAAGACCCAATCACAGCAATGGACAGTGAGTCTGAGCAACAATAGACAACAACTAGGCACAAACGTGGTGATACAAATTTGTACTAACGCAAGACACGACGCACACAACCTGGAGATTGCAGACAGCAACCGAACAAGCAAGGGAAAAGGATTAGCTACCGGCCTTCTTTTTTTTTTTTTTTGATTCACGACTCAAACAACACAAGACCCTACACGTATTAAACCAGACGCTGGACAGAAACTAGAGCCAACTAGTGACCGAAATTTCTGGGCAGGTTTGCACACGATACCACAAGACACGCTATGAAGAAGCAAGAGAAAGTCCTTGCGGCTGTAATTTTTTTTTTCTCTTCGGGTCTTGCTTCTGTTTATTTTTTTTCCCTCAGGTTTGGCACTTAATCACGAAGGCAATAGACAAAAACACTAAACAATAGACTTGCACTAACAATAAGGAGACAATTCGTCAGATTGGTCAGTGCAAGGAAAACAACACCAAGTGCGGCAAGACAGAAAGAATAAGCACAGAAATTCCTCTGACTATAAGCACCATTTGATACTTTGATTTGCTGGTCCCAAGCGGTGGAGATAACAACAACAAGACACGACCAGATGTTGTCACACAAGACTCAATAGGATTTGGCAATAATGGGACAGATTGCACCAGATTCAATGGACATAGCAATATGGGAGCGACACTAGGAACACTAGCGGTTTGGTCTTGTTTCTCCTTTTTTTTTTTTTTTTGGTAGCAAACAATGGATCACACAGATAACCCAGACACAACACAATTGACTCCCCGAAATTCTAGAAATTGAAGATGACAACAGGACAGGCCCAAACAATGACGGCCAGACTTGAAAACAAAGGAAGCTTGCGGACAGAAACTCACGGACAGAACGCGACATGCAAAGAGTTTTTTTTTTTTTTTTAACTTAACGAGACGGACACGAATTAAAACACAGAAAGAGGGATAAACGATGTTACCAACAAGCTAGCTCTGATGCCAGCTGATACGAATCTTGTTGGTGAGAAGATTCGCGACCCAAGATCACTTGTTGGATTTGACTTCGAACGCAAGAAACGGTAGCAGCGGAAACCCTACGACCCCTCTAATCCCCATGACTACAAACTTGTTGATATTATCTCAACCCGTAATTAAACGAATTAGCGAACCTCAGGCAAGTGTAGAAGGCGCCACAATTCAAGTGCGATTCTTGAATCGATAAGCCAAACAAGAACACTAGAGTATCACTTTATGTTGTTCAAGGGTTGCTCGAAAGCTATGGAGAAAATTCTCTCAAATATTTTATGATAAAAGTGTCTCCCCTTAAATTATCAAAGCTTGGCTATTTATAGCCTTACAAAGAAGCAAACCTAATCTAAGTTGGAAACGATGCAAGTTTTCTTATTCGATTTGACAACTAAACTAATGACTCACTAATCATAGTTAGGGCTAACTAATGGATCGCTTATAATCGACCCAATGAAGGCTTTAAGCTGGCCCAACATAACCCAATAAAAGCTAATTAACCAACTTAAGTAATAGTGAGCCTAGACTCTATAAATCGGATCCAACTCAACATGAGGTCTTGGACCGAACTTATTCCTACCAAATAAAATAGAAATCTGAAAAATAAACTACTAAACTATTACTAAATGATTCATTCTCTTGCAGCCCGAAACATGGCCCATAAGCGGCCCATATTTCGTATCAGTATAGGTAGGGTAGTTCGTCGAGAACCAAGCTACAGGTATCATATATCACAAGAGAGGTAAAAATACCTATATCATTGCTGTTAATATAGCCTCCCAATCTAATAAACATTTATCAAGTCCTCACGTCATAAGAGAGGAAAATAGGTCTTTAGTACAAATTTCTCAACATACACTATAATCTAGCCATCATCTATAAAAACCCTAACCAGACTATGACTAGATTAGTCCATAATAACCTTCCAAGATTCACTCCCTCAATCAGTCCCATTATCAGGTCAAGTGTTAGAATCTTCCGCACCTTGACTTTTGCCATTAAAAATTATCTCAAGTGCAATCAAGATATAGACCCTTATTCTAGTGCTCTCCACTTTTTGGTACTCAAGTACAAGAATCCACAATAAGGTAATTCACAACTCGAGCCGGCCGGTCCCAAGAGTAAATCACCCATATTAGAGATTCCTACCTGACATACATATCTATTTTTCCAAAGTACCATGATAAAGGGTGTACGCTTATAATAGTCATGATTCATAGCTTACGCCCAAGAAGAGCACCTAGTGCTTTCCACTTACTCACATAATCGGGACAATAACACCACTTGAACCCCAAGCTCACTCTGCGCAGAGACCACGCGAAGTAGCAAAAATATCTTCCATTCTTTCAAGCCAGTTCTCGGCAGCTTTAGAATCTGGTCCTCCAAGAAATTTAGGAGGAGCGAACATTTGGAACCATTCCAGGGCCCCATCTTCGACTACTTCAGGGTCCCTTTGCTGGTTACCAAGTACTTGACCTTGCTGGTCAACCAAACGGCCCAGTAAATCAGTCATACGATTAATAACTGTAGCTACCTGGTCCCCCTTTTCACCTCTGGGTCACTGGTCTTGGTTTGCCACAGAACCTTGTTCCTCCTCTTGGTTCTGGGCCTACCTAGATTGTGATAGCCCCACCTCACCCTAAGGCGAACCAAAGGGGTCGGCGGACCGCTTGCCCAGCTCTCGCCAGAACTACTAAGTCGACTTTCACAAACCGTATTGTAAGTCCCAAAGACAACCAAGAGGGGGGGTGAATTGGGTTGATTAAAATCTTAACCAAATTTATGCACTTTTTCTTTAATAAAAATTTACCTTCTTTTCTAGTAATGATCAACCAAGAAGATTAGAAGACAAGAGCAATATTGATCAGAAAAACAAGTATAGATAAGCAATGAGAATTTTATTAAACAAAAAGTAAAATAGAATATCAAACGATTGTCTACCAAGCTTTCCTCAAACTTGAAGACCAAACACAAGGTTGAGCAACTTCTCTTTGATGAAAGATGATCAACTAGATGTACAATGGAGGGAGCACTTCCTCCTTGCCCTAAACCACACTTAGTCAAGCTAAGAAGTTTTACAACCACTCAGATAACCCTCAACAAAGCTACACTAATGAGACTTTCAACCACAAGAGAAAAGCTCACAAGAAATTCACACCACTTAGAGAACAAATCTAACTTTGGAGACTATTTTCTAGCTAAAATATCTCTAGAGATCTTGTAAACAAAGTGTGCAAAAGTCCTCACTTCATTCAGAACAGTTTGTTTTTAAAGGGGAACAGAAATGGGCTTCATTAAAACTTCCAACGGATAGAAGGCAGATGAAGAGTCAACTAGCCGTTGGGGCTTTCGGACGTCCGACGATCGAATCATCGTCCGAAAATAGCCAAGTTGAAGTTCGGACGTCCGATGAGTTTTTGTCATCCGACAGCTCAGCGTCCGATCGTAGGCCGAGAGTTGGCAAGTTATCTTGGAATTTTTCGGACGTCCGCTCTGGTTGATATGCGTCCGAGGTGTGCGTCCGATCCTTCCGGACGTCCGATGCTTCCTTATGTGCGTCCGACAGAGCTTCCTTCTTGATGTTCTTTATCCTTTCGGACGTCCGACAGATTCCTTCCGGACGTCCGACATGAGTGTCCTGTTTTTGCTTCTTCTTTTGGTTGATTTGCATCTCATGACATATGCGTACTTGATTCTTTGGTAGGCAAAGACACTTCTATTTGAAGAAGGTTAGATAAACATTTCAAAGAACTTTTCACACTTTAAAAGATAGTATTTTTGATCGGAACAAAACAATGACTAGATTTGTTTATATTATTCCAATCTTGTTTACCACTTCCAAAGTATCGTAGTGAACATATGCTTTCTTTGTTCCATCAGGCCTGATCAAAGTGTTCACTTTCTTGGTCTGTATAAACATTTCAAAGAACTTTTGTGATCATCAAAACCAAGAATAACATTCTCCCCCTTTTTGATGATGACAAAACAAAAGTTTGAAATGAAATTTGATGATTGCAGTATAAGCTCCCCCTTTCTCAAGAACTCCCCCTTACTTAGTGGATCATAAAATTTTGAAAATTTTGAAAAAACTCCCCCTCACTTGGCTGCCCATCCGAGTTAAACAATTTTCCAAAAATATGACAATTAAGCATATCAGCCAATCCAAATTTAAACAATCAATCCAACATATCCAACATCACCAATCATCAATCATTAATCAATCCAGTCCTCTCCCCCTTTTTGTCATCACAAAAGGGCAACCAATCACTTCCAACACATCCACAAACACCTTCATCAATGCAAACCAAATTCATTACACCAAAATACTTAAACATCCATAAACACAGTCATCATTCAAAATACTTAACATAAACATACAGTACCAACAAGAAAAACATTACAAATGTTGAACATTACAAACACATAAAATAGACAAACAGAATGCAAATGTCCTAAGTAGTGAACTATGTGGATCCAGGTGTTCTTCGAGAGAGCTGATATTAGGAGAGGTCTTCCTCATCAGTTTCTTCATCATCTTCAGCAGCTTCTTCAATTGGTGCCTTGCCTTTGTCTGATGTGGAAGGGCCATGAGGAGTCACAGGAGTTGATGAATTCGGATCTGGAACTGATGAACCTGGATCAGTGGTGCGAGGTTCTTTGTCATGTGAGACTTCCTCAACCACAGGGGGGGAAAAAGAAGGTTCTTTTTGTCTAGAAAGGCAGTTTGTTGCTTAGAGGACATGGTGAGCATTAGGCCATGTTCTAGAAGAAGAACATGCTGTTTGAGTTCATGAAGAAGCTCAATCACTCCATCATTGGAGGAGGAAGATGCCTTAGTGGCAGATTTCCTAGGATGAATGGGAGTGAGTGCAATAGATGAAGGATCATGTGCAGCCTTAGACCTAAGTTCACTAGAAGATCCCCCCTTATAAGCCCACATGTTATCTTTAAAAACAAGATTTTTCCTTTCAAAATACCCTTTGGTAAAGGCATAAGAAGATGCTTCTTTGGGGCAAACACCTAGAATTGGAACTTTGAAAAACTCAAAAATCTTTTGAAGAAACTTTCCATAGGATAGTTTTCTGGGAGAATCAGTGGCATAGCGAAGTAAAAACTTGCACATGACAAAACCAAAATCAATCTGAAATTTTTCTCGAAAACAATAAAAGAGGTACAACTCCATTTTGTTTGCATCAGTTCTATGGCCATCAGTAGGCACAAGTAGGTTTGAAATGATAGAAAAGGCAATTAAATTCACAGGGGCAAGATCATTCAGTTTAGCATCAGCAGGGGAGGAAAAACCTCTTTTAAAATAGGTCAACATTTTAGCCCCATCAAAATGATTATCAGCATTAGGGTGCTCTTCATAGGAAAAGAAATTTGCAATTTTATCCTTGCACCCACGTTCAATGGTAGTATTTAAAATGGAATTCACAATTTCAGAGTCAAAGATTAAATCTACCCCATTAACCCTGGAAAAGATTTCAGTTTGGTCAGAGCCTTTCCTAAGATTAGCAAAAAATTGATGCAACATTTCAGGATAGTAAACATTTGGCATAGAAATGATATGCGACCATTTCTGAAAAGCAAACAGCTTCAGAATAGGTTCTAAACCTATGAGACGAAATTCAGAAGGGTTTACAGTGCGTTGAGGGATGACACCTTTCTGGGATATCAAGGAGTGTTTGTCTCTTGTTGTATCATCAAAGAATGTAGGGGGTGGGGCTGATTTTGGAGGCGGTTGAGAAGATGTTCCCTGTCCAGATTCAGGCTGAGAGGAGGGTTGTGGTGTAGGCCGTGACATTTGACTCTTGATAGCTCCCCTTTTGAAGCGTTTGGATGTCCGTTTGACAGTAGGAAGATCCTCATCCTCATCCCTGAGTGGATGCTTTCGTCCGGCAGTAACCTTTCCTCCCCTTAGATTCACCATTGTGCGAAATGTGTAGAATGAAGGTTGCAAATGATGTACACAACAGTAGGGAAGTGAATCGCACAGAAATTTTGGGACAAAAAGGCCTTGATCAAGAGTTGTCAGAGCAGTTATGAAAGAGTAGGGTTTTGAGAGAAATTTGGGAATTTGTGAAATGTTATGCGATTTGGTGAAATGATCAGGAGAAATGAATCGCAATCAGTAAGAAAAAGTTTTGTTTGAATCAATTTGAGAATGAGAGCTTCAAAATGGTACGAATTTGAGAGTGAGGGAAGAGAGAGTTTTCGTCCGAGAGGAAATAGAATAGGAAGAGTCTGAAGCAAATGAGGAAGAAAGTTGTTTAAAAAAAAATTGAGCCGTTACACTGTCGGACGGCCGAACGAAGTTGTGCGTCCGACAGCTGCGTCTGAACAGGCGCAATCGGGAAAATGGCTGAAGAACATCATCGGACGTCCATTCATCCTCTTTCGGATGTCCGAAGGCTATGAAAAATTCAAGATGATTTTTCGATTATTCCTAATTTTGATCTTAGATGCATGAACTGATCTAATGGCAAAGCTTTTGTAAAAATATCAGCAAATTGATCTTTAGAACAAACATAATTTACACAAATTTCACCTTTTTGAACAAGATCACGAATAAAGTGGTGCTTTATATCTATATGCTTAGTCCTAGAATGTTGAATGGGATTTTTGGTCAGATTTATGGCACTAGTATTATCACAGAATACAGGCACGCAGTCATACAACAATCCAAAATCATTCAAAGTGTGCTTCATCCATAAAAGTTGAGCACAACATGCACTAGCGGCAATATATTCCGCTTCGGTTGTAGACAAAGAGATTGCATTTTGTTTCTTGCTAAACCAAGAGACTAAACAATTTCCAAGAAAATGACAAGTTCCACTAGTACTCTTTCTATCCACACGACAACCTCCAAAATCAGCATCCGAATAACCATATAGTGCAAACTCATTAGACCTAGCATACCAAAGACCATAGTCTAATGTACCTTTCAAATACCTAAAAATCCTTTTTACAGCATTCAAATGTGATTCTTTTGGACAAGATTGAAATCTAGCACACAAGCAAACAGCAAACATAATATCAGGTCTACTTGCGGTTAAATAGAGTAGGCTTCCGATCATACCTCTATAATGCTTTTCATCCACATGATTACCTTCTTTATCTTTGTCAAACTTTGTAGAAGTGCACATTGGAGTTCCAACTTGCTTTGAGTCCTCCATGCCAAACCTTTTCAGCAATTCCTTGGTATATTTTGCTTGATTTATAAAAGTTCCCTCAAGAGCTTGATGTATTTGAAGTCCAAGGAAGAAATTTAACTCTCCCATCATACTCATTTCAAATTCACTTTGCATGGTGGTGGAAAACTCCTTACATAGATACTCATTAGTAGCACCAAAAATAATATCATCAACATATATTTGCACAATAAGAAGGTCATTCAACACTTGCTTAGTAAAAAGTGTGGTGTCCACAACACCCCTTTTGAAACCATTTTCAATCAAGAAACCACTTAGTCTTTCATACCAAGCTCTTGGGACCTGTTTAAGACCATATAAAGCTTTAGATAGTTTAAACACATGACTTGGAAATTTTGTATTTTCAAAACCGGGGGTTTGATCCACATATACTTCTTGATCAATAAATCCATTTAAAAAAGCACTTTTAACATCCATTTGAAACAATTTGAAGCCTTTAAAGCATGCAAAAGCAAGAAGTATTCTAATAGATTCTAATCTTGCTACGGGAGCAAATGTTTCATCAAAATCAATTCCTTCTTTTTGTGCATATCCTTTAGCAACTAATCTGGCTTTATTTCTTAACAACAACACCCTTATCATTCAACTTATTTCTAAAAATCCACTTTGTGCCAATGATAGGTTGATTTTGAGGTCTATCAACAAGTGTCCAAACTTTATTTTTCTCAAATTGATTAAGTCCCTCTTGCATTGACAAAATCCAGTTTTCATCCTTTAAAGCATCATCGATATTCTTGGGTTCAAAAAGAGAAACTAAAGCAAAATTGTCAATCAATTTTCTAGATGAGGAACGAGTGTTTACCTTCTCGGATGGATCACCAATTATAAGCTCTTTTGGATGATTTTGGCTGAATTTCCAAGCCTTGGGAAGATCTTTGAGTGGATCATCATTTTTGTCTTCATCTTCCTCTTCTTGATCATTATGAACTTCATTCTCCATTTCAGTTGCTGCTGGTTTAGAGCTTCCTTCATTTCCAATTGATAGCTTTTCCATTCCTTCTCGAACACCTACATCATTATCCTCACACGAACTTTTGGAATTATCATCATTGGTTTCGTCAAATGTTATATGTATAGCTTCTTCAATCACAAGAGTCCTTCTATTAAAAACTCTATATCCTCTTTTATTTTCACAATACCCCAAAAATATTCCTTCATCAGATTTTTTATCAAACTTACCAAGATGTTCCTTTAGATTCAAAATAAAGCATTTACAAACAAATACTTTGAAATAACCAACCGTAGGTTTCTTATCAAAAATCAGTTCATAAAGAGTTTTCTTCAAAATAGATTTCAAGAGGATTCTATTCATCACATAACATGCGGTGTTTACCGCTTCAGCCCAAAGATATTTAGGCAACCTACATTCATTCAACATAGTTCTAGCAGCCTCTTGGAGAGTCCTGTTTTTCCTTTCTACAACACCATTTTGCTGTGGAGTCCTTGTGTGACAGCCCCACTTTCCCCTAAGGCGAACCAAAGGGGTTAGCGGACTGCCTGCCCAGCTCTCGCCAGGACTAACGATGCGGTATAAAGCGATCTATCACGTTCTGGAACTTATAATGCGCGCAAACAAGGCAAAAGGGCAAAATAACCCAGAATAAAAGAAATGAAATCCAGATTCGGCCATGAATAGTAACCGACCCGTTCGAAATCCAACCAAACATCGAAATACATATACAACATAACATTAACCATTTACAAGCTACAAAGGCATTTAAAAGTGATACAAAAGTCACTACATATGTGGGTTGCCAAAGCAAAAGTGAAAACGGCCCTAATGATACATTTAGGGTCCCATTTTATATATAATACAAAAGAGGCATTCATCTAGTTCATTCGGCAACCATTTAACAAAATTCATTCCAAAAGAGTCATATTCCTGTAAGGAAAACAAAAGAAACGGGGTGAGATAAGTGCCCAGTGAGAATACAACCACCAAAGCATCTAAAATCACATAAGAATAACCGTTCAATTCAAGTATGCAAATAAGAAGTAAATCAAATCAGTGAAAGGATACGGACGGCTCTCAAGAGCCCATTTCCACGCTTATTTCTTGATCCAACCTCATTGACCCTCCGTCAATGTTAAAAGTAACCATCCGCAGACATCACTTACATCCAACCGTCCAACTATCATACCCCAACCGGGCCCGCACTCCATTCAGTCATTTTGGTAATACTCGAGTTTACCGGAATCAAGAGTCTCATTACTACAAGATTCCCCAGTACAGTCCCCGTGGCATGTCAATTATCACGACCAAGCCCTCGCCGGCTCGATCCAATTGACTACCTAACGGAGTTGAGCTCAGTGATACAGTAAGGTCGTTGGACATTCGTCCAAACGACACGAAATCAGTTTTCCATGAATGGAATTCAGTATCTCATATAACAAGTGCAGTATTTCAGTAAAACAGTGAGCAGTCATGAATGGAATCACAAGGGGGTGAGGGCGGTCAAGTACACACTCACCTCAATCACTTCCAATAGCCAAATAAGCTTTCAAGGCATCAATTTCACATATAACAAAGCCACATTGTAACATTTAAGTGAGTAGTATACTCACCAATCAATTAAGTGTTATCTCATGCACTTCCGTCAAGAGAATGTTGTGAACCACCGTCACGCCCTAGAACACGTAAACAAATGCAATGAGACTCGATAACGAGTCATAAAGCAATGCCAATCACAACCCCAATAGGGTTTTGCAAACATATTCAAGCATTATAGCAAACCAGAAAATCAGGAAATGTAACTCATTTGTTCCAACAACAAAAACAGTTTTGACCTCCTAATGCGGTAATGGCACAAAATGCGCTACGCTTATCGGATTAGGGTATAAGACCCACCGTTTCGAAGTTAAGAACCAGGGCTACAACAATATAGAAGGCACTCAGTCCAAATCCTAGCACAACTAGGTCAAAACTGTAGAATACCACAACCTGAACCGTAATTGCAGGTTCCCAAATCACACAAAACTGTAATTAGTCTATTTTAGTCTACACAAGTCCAAATGCATTGATTCCAAAGGCATATGGTAGCTAAGACATCCATCTACATTTCATCAGAAGACACCAACATCCAAATCCAAACCAATTCCATTCAAAATGGCCAATTACAAGTGCAGTTTTCGCATTCTGATCAACCCAGAACAGCAACAGTAAAATCGACATATCTCACTCTACACTAATCCAAATGACCTGAAATTTTGCAGGCACTTCAAACACATCAATACCTACAACTTTCATATTTTGAGTAAAGTCCAATTCGGCCTATAACCCCATGATCCAAAACCGGACAGAATTAGGGGTTTATGAACCCTAACTTTTCATTTTTCAATCCAAATCCAAAATTGATTGCAATTATCAACAATTCACACCTACTAGTGTCATTATAGGCCATTGCCAATCATCATAAACAACCACACCATCATAATCCATTTAAACCAGAAAAATCCTCAATAAAATAAAAACTTCACCAAATCACTTCAAACCAAGATAAAAACCAGAAATTTCAGCACTTTAATCACTAATAAGCATAACTTAAGCTTCATAAGATATAGGAGGGTAGTTAATCACCACTTACCAAGTAAACAAGAGAGAGGAAGATGTTGGACACCTTAGCTCTTCAAAAAAACTTCACTAACCCACTCACTAGCACCAAATGGAATGATTTTATGGAGTAGAATCTAGTTCAAGCAATTATTCTTGGAAGATTGAGCCAAATGGAAGCTAAAATGGTGAAGAATCTCTTTCTTCTTTGGTCAAGGAAGGGCCGGCCATCAAGGAGAAGAAATGGTGAATTTTTGAGCAATTTTTAAGATATTTACCTTTTGGTCAAAAGTCAAAAATTGGAATAGTAAATCTTAACTTGGAACCACTAAGAGGGTGACACTTGTCACCTCTTAAATGCAATCTTATCTTTTCTTTTCTCTCTCACATCAATCATTTCTCACTCTCTACTTATCTCTTAACACCCGATAAATTTTACACAGTATCCGGAATTTAACCTAATTGGCCGAATTTTTCCGAACTTTTCGCACTAGTGGGTCCCACGTCCATAATATATTCTTAATTTTCTAAAAACTCTCCAATACCAGAAAAATCACCTAAAAACTATAATTACTCACAAAATTTACCAGGAGAATTTTCCTAAGCCAGAAAATGCAGAAAACATGTCTTTAAAGAGGAAAAACCCTAGGAGAATTATTAGGGAATTTACGGGTTCTCACACCTTGCAATAGAAAACTCATGTGTTATACCATTATGATCACAAAATTCTGGAAAACCACAATACTTGAATTCTGTTCCATTATCACTTCTAATTCTAACAATTTTTAAACCAAGCAGATTTTGCACTTTAGCAAACAATGAAGTGAAATTCTTGAAAGCATCATCCTTATGAGAAAGAAATATTACCCAAGTATATCTAGAATAGTCATCCACAATCACAAAGCAGTATTTCTTACCTCCCAATCTAGTAATTTGAGTAGAACCAAATAAGTCAAGATGCAAGAGTTCTAAGGGTTTTGAAGTAGATACACACTTCTTTGGTTTAAAAGAAACTTTTGTTTGCTTACCAAATTGACATGCATCACAAATTTTATCCTTTTCAAAACTGATTTTTGGTAAGCCTCTAACCAGCTCCTTTTTCGAAATTTCCTTTAGCAATTCCATGTTAAAATGACAAAGTCTTCTATGCCACAACCAAGGATCTTCATTTGAAGCTTTAAGACATTTTAAGCTAGATGAATCAATTTTATCAAGAACCACAATATATATGTCGTTGAACCTCTTACCTTTGAACACAACGTTATATTTGGAATCAAGCACAATGCATTCATGCTTTTTAAACAACGCATTCAAGTCTTTATCACACAATTGACTAACACTAAGCAAATTATAACTTAGGTTATCAACTAAGAGCACATTATGAACAAAAGTTTCACCATCCTTACCAACATCACCTATTCCAATTGTCTTAGCTTTCACATCATCACCAAATGTCACTTTTCCACTTGATTTTGATTTCAGCTTTATGAACAAAGATGGATCACCGGTCATATGCCTTGAGCAGCCGCTATCAATAAACCATTTGGACTTGTTTGAGCATTTTTCCTGAAAAGAGAAAGTGTTTGGTACCCATTTTAATTTTTTGGTCCACAATAGTTAGCATTGTATCTAACTAACCACATGATTTCATCCCTTTGTTCAGATTTCTTTTCACATAGCAATCACATTTCAAATACCCTCTTTGACAACAAAAACCACACATAATGAAAGAGTCCTTAACATATACTGGTTTGACATATCTCAGTCCACCTCTTCTATATGTTGTGAAACCATGTGCATTTTTGTTGTGTGCAAATGTTCTTTGAAAAGCAGTAGGATGGGTAGATGACATGTTCCTTTTGATAAAATCCTGCTTTCTTGCTTTCAAAGTATCATCCAAGTTGTCCATTCTTTTTTCCAACTCACCATGTCTTTCCTTCAGCATTTCACAAATATTTGTCTTTCTATCAAGCTCATTTTGAACATCACATCCGGCTCTTACAAGACTTTCATTGTCAGTCTTTAGTTGTTTATTTTGTTGAAAAAGACTTGTATTTTCTTGAATGAGAAAAGCCATTTTCTGTTTTAACTGCTTGTTTTTATCATAAGATTCCTTCAATGCATTATGCAGTTTTTCAACAAAGGATTCAAGATCATCATCTTCATCATCATCACTTTCAGATTGAGAGTGTGTGGACGTTACCTCATTATTTCCAACAGCCATGAAGGCCATTTGAGCTGATTCATCCTCTTCTTCAACTTCTCCTTCGGAGTTGCATTCATTCCAAGTAATCTGGAAGTTATTAAATCTTGGCTTTCGATCAGCTTTCCCATCTTTCATCTTCTTTATTGGGCATTCGTTTGCATAGTGTCCAGCCTGTTCACATTCATAGCATTTGTCCACTTGCTTCTTGTTGAATTCTTGTTTTCCTTTGTTCCTCGCATTTGATGAATAATTTTGAAATTGATTGCTAGGTCCTCCCTTTCTAAACTTCCTTTTATTCAAGATTCTCTTGAAGCCTCTTGTGATGAGAGCAAGATCATTATCATCACCATCCGAGTCTTCATCATCCAAGTGAACTGGATCATCTTCACCTTGAGTAGTCTTTAGAGCAATATTTCTCTTTGCTCTAGCATCCTCTTCCTCCTGCACTTTAGATTTCAATTTTAGCTCATAAGAGGTTAGTGAGTTAATAAGAGATTCTATAGGCACAGAATTTAAATCCTTAGTCTCCTCTATTGCAGTCACTTTAGTTTCCCATTCTTTGCCCAATGCATTGAGAATTTTCCTGTTCTTTTCTCCCAAGATGTACACTTTGCCCAACACCTCGAGATCTTTGATCAAGTCATTGAACCTGCAATACATTTTGTCAATATTCTCAAGAGGTTCAATTTTAAATGATTCATACATTGTGACCAAGATGGCCTTTTTCTGCTCTCTCATGTTATCACCATCCTCATGGATTTCTCTTAGCTTATCCCACATTTCTTTGGCTGATTTACTGCCTTTTACTCTAATTGATTCATTTGAATCTAAGGCACTATAAAGAACGTTCATGGCCTTGGCATTCAATGTGAGATTAGTCCTATCTTGAGCATTCATTTCAGCTCTCGTTTTTGGTCGAAGCAAACCTGTATCTGCATCAAGAAAGTTAGCTGCATGTGGTCCTTCACTCACAATAAACCATAGTTCAATATCAATAGATTGCAAAAAGATAATCATCCTTTCTTTCCAGCTAACATAATTAGAGCCACTAAACATGGGAGGCCTAGTAACAGATTGCCCCTCAACAAACATAGCATGACTGGTTGTCTTCTTTACTCCAAGCCGTTAGAGCTTAATCTCAAGGAGACCAAGCTCTGATACCAATTGTAAGTCCCAAAGACAACCAAGAGGGGGGGTGAATTGGGTTGATTAAAATCTTAACCAAATTTATGCACTTTTTCTTTAATAAAAATTTACCTTCTTTTCTAGTAATGATCAACCAAGAAGATTAGAAGACAAGAGCAATATTGATCAGAAAAACAAGTATAGATAAGCAATGAGAATTTTATTAAACAAAAAGTAAAATAGAATATCAAACGATTGTCTACCAAGCTTTCCTCAAACTTGAAGACCAAACACAAGGTTGAGCAACTTCTCTTTGATGAAAGATGATCAACTAGATGTACAATGGAGGGAGCACTTCCTCCTTGCCCTAAACCACACTTAGTCAAGCTAAGAAGTTTTACAACCACTCAGATAACCCTCAACAAAGCTACACTAATGAGACTTTCAACCACAAGAGAAAAGCTCACAAGAAATTCACACCACTTGGAGAACAAATCTAACTTTGGAGACTATTTTCTAGCTAAAATATCTCTAGAGATCTTGTAAACAAAGTGTGCAAAAGTCCTCACTTCGTTCAGAACAGTTTGTTTTTAAAGGGGAACAGAAATGGGCTTCATTAAAACTTCCAACGGATAGAAGGCAGATGAAGAGTCAACTAGCCGTTGGGGCTTTCGGACGTCCGACGATCGAATCATCGTCCGAACCAATCGTCCGAAAACAGCCAAGTTGAAGTTCGGACGTCCGATGAGTTTTTGTCGTCCGACAGCTCAGCGTCCGATCGTAGGCCGAGAGTTGGCAAGTTATCTTGGAATTTTTCGGACGTCCGATCTGGTTGATATGCGTCCGAGGTGTACGTTCGATCCTTCCGGACGTCCGATGCTTCCTTATGAGCGTCCGACAGAGCTTCCTTCTTGATGTTCTTTATCCTTTCGGACGTCCGACAGATTCCTTCCGGACGTCCGACATGAGTGTCATGTTTTTGTTTCTTCTTTTGGTTGATTTGCATCTCATGACATATGCGTACCTGATTCTTTGGTAGGCAAAGACACTTCTATTTGAAGAAGGTTAGATAAACATTTCAAAGAACTTTTCACACTTTAAAAGATAGTATCTTTGATCGGAACAAAACAATGACTAGATTTGTTTATATTATTCCAATCTTGTTTACCACTTCCAAAGTATCGTAGTGAACATATGCTTTCTTTGTTTCATCAGGCCTGATCAAAGTGTTCACTTTCTTGGTCTGTATAAACATTTCAAAGAACTTTTGTGATCATCAAAACCAAGAATAACACGTATATTACACGCGATAGGACCCAAAGAAAACGAACAGATGAAACCACCAAGCTCCAATATCACTTACCGAATCATGTGGTGAAACAGGACATCGATTAAACACTCACCAAAGCCATAGAAGCGTAACATCTCACTGAATACACTTAATAGACAGGATTACATACTTATACATGTATTTACATCGGAGTCTTCAGCATTTTAACTTGAATTACAAGCCAAAGTGTTCATACTGGTCAAAATACAGTTAGGGTTTCAGTTACAAAGGAGCTTATCAAAATAACATATACATTAGCTCGACCCCTTTCTTCCAAAACCGTGGTTTCAAAGTTTGGCCCCTGTAAGGAAAACAAAAATAACGGGAAGGGGGTGAGCTTACGCTCAATGAGGTACCAAAATAATAACAAGTAAGAATCATAAAACTTCATATTCAATTAGTGACATATACAAATCAAATAAAGAAATGAACAAACACCAAAGATAGAAAGGATACGAGTGGCTCTCAGGAGCCAAATTCCCATTTGCTTCACCGAAGCTTGATCAAAATAATAGTTGACACTCCGTCAACTTTCCAAATAAAGTAACCAGTCCCGTTCAGTAGAGCACCACTTTACACCAAAATCCATCCACCAAACTTACTCCTACCGGGCCCGAACTCCAAACAGTTCAGAAATGGTAATACTCGAGTATACCGGAATCAAGGGTCTCAATACCCAAAGATTCCAAAATAGACTATTGTGGTTCGTTATCTAATCAACCTGGCCCTTGCCAACTCGACTCGCGTAACTAGCCACAGGTTTTCAGCTCAGAGGTCACAGAAAAGTCGTTGGATACAAGCCTCCAAACGACGTCAGAACAGATACAGATATAGATAACAAATCCAAATTCACACAGTACATTGGCATACAGACAAATAAGAGAATGAGTGTGATAAAGTACACCCTCGTCTCAAATAGAATGGACAGATAGTACAATAATTCATATCACAGATTGCATGTACAGAAACCAAATTAAACAACAAATAAGGGGAGTGGTACACTCACCAGTTCAAGTGAAACAATTTCAAACGTTCCTCCCCCGAAGTACTTTCAGGATCACCAGCACGTCCTAAAATAATCAAAGTAAACAATTATGGTTCTTATGGGAACGACATTCACAAATGAAACTCAACTATGAATCGTATGCTTAACCCAACAAACTACAAATGCATGGGTGCAAAAGCGTGATTTTAGAAACAAAAGTAACAAGAGGACCTAGGGTTTGACTGACCCAAAAGCCCTTCATTTCTTTCAAAAGGCAACTCAAACCTAAAGGGACTAAACGGCTTAGAAAATTGGACAGCATTTCCCCTAAATTTGCTTACTTTTCCAGCCATCATGGCTTAATTTTTCCTCAAATCAGCCCCAATGTCACACACAAAATAATCTCATTTCAATAGCCGTTCAATAGGCTCAAAGTAGTACAAGTACAAATTTCAAGATAGGAAAATGTCCGGAAAGGAAAACAGGTTTGACGTTGTTTTGCGTAACGGACACAACGGAGGCTACGCTTATCGGATTGGAATGAAATTTATACTGTTTAAAAGCCAAGACAAGGGCCTATAACTTTGATGAAGACCACTCAGTCCATTTTGTAGTGTAGCTTGGTCAAAAATGCAATATACGAAACCAGAATCTCACAAACAGGTTAGCTAACCGCACTATGGTTAAATGATAATAACTCAGGCTACCGAAGTCCGATTGAGGTGTATCTTATGACGTTTCAAAGCCAAGACATATACATACATTTATTATGAAGACTTACAAAGCCAAATCATGCATTTTCATGATAAAAAATGGAAGTTCCCACGAAAACAGAAATTTGGGCGCGAAACAGGGTTCATGGACAGTCAAGGGTATCTTGGTCATTTCACAAGATACAGTACTAGGATCAAGCTGAAATTTTGCAGGAAATGAGATTACACCATTTTCTACAACTTTCATGTTTTGGCCAAAATCTAATTCGGTAAGGACCAGGGTGAAAAGTCACGGTCAGATTGGGTGAAATGACAACACTGTC
Source organism: Coffea canephora (assembly GCA_036785865.1). Taxonomy (NCBI): domain Eukaryota; kingdom Viridiplantae; phylum Streptophyta; class Magnoliopsida; order Gentianales; family Rubiaceae; genus Coffea; species Coffea canephora. The sequence continues at coordinate 47,565,322 of CM071918.1, read as the reverse complement.
CACCGAACTTTTACCTATGGCAGTCTGGGTAGTTCTATCTTTTCACAGGTTACGGAGCTCGTATTAGGCTGAAAATTTACAGGAAACTATAAAACATCATTTCCTACACCTTTCATGTTTTAACCCAAGGCTGATTCGGGCTCTAACCTATCCGAACAAAACCGGCCAGAACAGGGGTGAATTGAAACCCTAATCTGGAAATTTCGGTACAAAGCGAAAATTTTTCGCAAATAACTACAATTTATGCATCAAAGCTTCATTCTAGACCATTCCAAGCCATCGTCCATGGCCATGCAATAATAAACATATAAAACAGAAAAAAATCATGAATAACATAAAATTCCCCAATCTCTACCAAAAATCAAGAAATCTTCCACCAAATCGCATCTTTAACCAACGCAAGTCATTAATTTGACATTATCAAGACTAAAGAAAGAATTCCCTAGCTACTCACCTTGCAACCTCAAGAAAGTAAGCAACTTAGCACCAATTTCTTCCAAACAACTTCACTAACAACCTTACTACTACTAAACTAAGGGTTTTTATGGAGGAAATTCAAGTTTAATCGGTTCGATTGAGAGATTGAGCAAGATTAGATATTTAGGGTCCAAATTAAGATGATTTTGGGTCCAAATTAGATATTTAGTAAAGGTAATGAATAGTAGTCAAGGTCAAGATTGAACCACCAAGTGACACTTGTAACCCTTATTAATGCAACTCTATCCTTTTGTCTCTCTAATGATAATCCATCTAGGTAACCTCTAATTATCCCTTAACACCTAGTAAATTAATCCCTGTATACAAAACGTAACCTAATTGGTCTAATTTATCGCGCTTAACGCCACTAGTGGGTCCCACGTCCAATATACACTCTTTATTTCTCATGAACTAACTTATACTAGAAAAATAGTTTAAAAACTATGTTTACTTATAAAATCTCAGAAAAATTTACCAGATAAAATAAATAATATATAAAATTAGAAAAATTTACAGGTCCTCACATAGATCTAGGCCCACGGCCCCAACCACGTTGTCATCTAGTCTCCATTATTACTCACTGGTTTAGGCCCAAGTATTATAACTAACGGGGTAAGCAAGTATGGGTATTTACCAGATACTCATTCATATTTAAAAGTCAAATAAAAAATGCAATCGGAGTCACGATAAGCAAGTGAAAATGCAAAACAGTTAAACGCCAGTGCTGAAACAAAGTCAATGTCAAAATCAAAGTCAATGTCAAAGTCAAATTCACAGTCACAGTCAAAGTCACAGTATTATACATTCAAAGGCTCATAGCAGTTGTTTACAAGATAACATGACCAAAAGTATCAAGTACTAGCCTCGAAAGTACAGATACAGTCATACGGTCATATCAAGCAAAACCCTAGTGTAAGTAGCCCAAAAGAAAGCTATACAACCATTGAGTCACCACATCCCTTATCTTTTTTATGTACAGTAGTCAAAATCATTCACAATAGTAACCTACTAATGAAGATCTAATCCGGGGTAGGATTGGCTGACCCCTCCCTCTGGGTGGGTTCAACTCCTATGCCATCTCCAATGTGAGAAGCCTCATCGCTCACTTCTCCCGATAAATCATCATAAATATTCAGAATGGACTCTGCTCTATTCCTCACTTTCCTGGCCCTCTTGACCATGCACTCTTGAGCTTCTGCAAGCTGCGTGTACAAGTCATCAACCCTTTCTCGGCCCTTGACCACATCATACTTGAGCTCCTTAATCCGTTCAGCTTGCATTTTAATAGTTTCCTTCTGGTAATTCACTTCAACTCCAATCCTAGTATTGTCCCTCACTAAGACCTTTCGCTCCTTCACAACGACCACAACTATTTCATTAGGATAAGTGTAAATATGCCGACACTCGCAACGCCTATAGCGGTCAGATGGGTTCCAATAGGCTCTAACTTCTCCGGGGCAGGTCTGGTATCTAATCATCAGTAAGTCCTCACGGGGCATCTCGCCAACCGGTTTATCGCTAGGGCCCCTAGATCCGTCCATCCTACACAAAGTGTAGATAAAACTTAAGTACTCTTAAGGGGAAATAATCAAATATAATCCACAAGTCAAAATTCCTAACTCGTCCAGGCCAGTTCAAACCTAGGCTCTAATTTTTATCCCTACCAGCGGTCACTTAACTTTCAAACCAAATCCCACAGGCTGGCATCCTAAACTTTTAAGTCTAGGATACACTACAAAGATTTGAAGCCTAAGCTCTGATACTAACTGTGACAGCCCCACCTCTCCCTAGGGCGAATCCTAGGGTATCATTGGATTGCCTGCCCAGCTCTCGCCGAGGCTCAGTCGATCAAAGTACTAATAACTCAAATGAAGCGGAAAAAACATCTTCCATGCAAGGGAGTGTAACCCAAAATAAAACATAATCACTTAACCAATTCTCCAAAAATTCTCCAAAAGCTTAGTATACATATAGCCAAAAGTCAACTTACATAATGTAACAGCCCCACTTTCCCCTAAGGCGAACCAAAGGGGTTAGCGGACTGCCTGCCCAGCTCTCGCCAGGACTACGGATCAGTTAACGTCGATCTAATGCGCTCCGGAGCTTACCAACGCGCGCAAATAGGTCAAAATCACAAAATAAAAAAAAACGAAAAAATCGAAGCTGCGATGAACAGTAGAGGACACGTCAGAATCCGGCCGGATTTGGCCCTTTCCTTTTTCCAAAAATTTTTTTTTTCTTTTCCGTTTGAAACGCGTATCAGTTCAAAATTCAACCAAGCATCGACCAAACATATATATATACATTGGAAACCAACATTTGCAAGCCCAGACGGCATATCAAATATTCAACTAGTTCATACATGTACAAATAACCATTTACAAGCCAACCATTGGTTGCAACAAAACACTTAGGGTTTTCACCCTCAAGGAGCTATTCAAAATATACATTCACATGAGCTCAACTTGAACCAACTAGCACATTCTTTCCAAAAGTGGTCATTTTCCTGTAAGGAAAACAAATGGCACGGTATGAGCTAAAGCCCAGTGAGCAACTATCACACAAAAGCAGTCAGGATCACATAATCATAACCGTTCAGTTCAAATATGCAATTAAGAGATAAATCAAACCAGTGAAAGGATACGGTTGGCTCTCAAGAGCCCATTTCCACACTTGCAATCTTGATCCAACCTCATTGACCCCCCGTCAATGTTAAAAGTACCAAAACCGTAGACCTCACTTTACTTCCTTTCCTTCCACCAATCATACCCCAACCGGGCCCGCACTCCATTCAGTCACTTTTGGTAATACTCGAGTTTACCGGAACCAAGGGTCTCATTACCACAAGGTTCCCCAGTACAGTCCCCGTGGCATGATAATTTTCACGACCAAGCCCTCGCTGGCTCGATCCAATTAACTACCATACGGGGTTGAGCTCATAAATGCAGTAAAGCCATTGGATACTCGTCCAACGACATCAAATCAGTTTCCATGAATGGAATGCAGTATCTCATATATCCAGTGCAGTATTTCAGTAAAACAGTCAATAGCCATGAATAAAATCACAAGGGGTGAGGGCGATCAAGTACACCCTCACCTCAATCATTTCCAATAACCAAGTAAGCTTTCAAGGCATCAAATACACATAGCACAAAGCCACATTATAACAAGTAAGTGAGTAGTATACTCACAAATCAAATAAGTGCTATTTCATGCACTTCCGTCAGGGGAATGTCGTGAACCACCGTCACGCCCTAAAACAAGTAAACAAATGCAATGAGACTCGATAACGAGTCATATAGCAATGCCAATCACAACCCCAATAGGGTTTTATAAACATATACAAGCATGATAGCAAACCAGGAATTAAGAAAGGCCTTAAACTTAGGCCTTGGAAAGAAAACCGAATTCGACCTCATAATGCGGTAATGGCACAACTCTCACTACGATTATCGGATGGGGGTGTAAGATCCACCGCTTCGAAGCTATGGAACAGGGCTACAACAATGAAGAAGGTCACTCAATCCAGTTCCTAGCTTAACTAGGTCGAAAATGCCAAATACTATACCAGAATTACCAAAACAGGTTTGCAAATCACACAAAACTGTAATTACTATAACTTAGTCTATACAAGTCCAAATGCCGAAATTCCAAAGGCATATGTTAGCTAAGACATCCAGCTACATTTCATCAGAAGGCACCAACAACTAAATCCAAACCAATTCCAGTCAAAATGGCCAATAACCAGTACAGTTTTCGCATTCTGTCCAAAGCAGAACAGCTACAGTAATTTCGTCATAACTCATTCCACATTAATCTAAATGACCTGAAATTTTACAGGCACCTCAAACACATCAATACCTACAACTTTCATGTTTTGAGCAAAGTCAAATTCGGCCTCTAACCCTATGATCCATAACCGGACAGAATTGGGGATTTAAGAACCCTAACTTTTCAGTTTTCATTCCAAATCCAAAATTGGTTGCATTTATCCACATTTCACACCCACTAGAGTTATTATAGGCCATTGCCAATCATCACAAACAACCACACCATCATAATCCAATTAAACCAGAAAAATCATCAATAAATGGAAAACTTCACCAAATCACTTCAAGTCAAGATAAAAACCAGAAATTTCAGCACTTTAATCACTAATAAGCATAACTTAAGCATCATTAGATGTAGGAGGAAGATACACACACCACTCACCTAGTAACAAGAGAGGTAGAGGTGTTGGACACCTTAGCTCTTCCAAAAACTTCACCAAATCAACCACTAACACCAACTAGAAAGATTTTATGGAGTAGAAACTAGTTTAGTTGGTTGAGTTATGGATTGAAGCAAGAAGAAATCAAGACTTGAAGAGGTTTTCTTCCTTCCTTGAACTTGAGAGAGAGAGCCGGCCAACAAGAGAAGAAAATTGTGAATTTTATGCAATTTTTGGATATTTAATCCTTTGGTCAAAAAAGTCAAAATTGTGAATAGTAAATCTTAAAGGAAAACCAATAACATGGTGACACTTGTCACTCTATTTAATGCATTCTTATCACTTCTTTTCTCTCTCACATCAATCACATCACACACTCTACTTATCTCTTAACACCCGATAAAATTTACACAGTATCCGGAATTTAACCTAATTGGCCGAATTTTTTCGAACTTTTCGCACTAGTGGGTCCCACGTCCAGTATATATTCTTAATTTTCTAAAAACTCACCAATACTAGAAAAATCATCTAAAAACTATACTTGCTCATGTTTCTAAACCAGAAAATGCAAAAATTAAGCAATTAAGGGAACTAAAACCCTAGGAAAATTTTTAGGGTATTTACGGGTTCTCACACTCTCCCCTCCTTAAAAGAATGTCGTCCTCGACATTCCACCTGTACTAATCAGATCAAATATCCCTCAAGAGTCACTCGAGCCTTCTAACTAATATAGATCCGGTCAAGATATCGCTCAGAAACCAATCAAGCATTGGGATTCAATCTATTCCAACTTGTATTCACCAGGTCCAATTTGTTTTCCCCAAAGTCGGCCAAATACTAAAATCCTTCGAATCTCACTTATCGTAATTCATGATCCAGGAAAGCATGGCCTATATAATCCAAGTACTACATATCACGCCAATCCAACCTATCAAATGGTCAGGGTTCAATAGGGAGTTAATCACGTACCCAAATAAAACAGGCAAAAGGCTTGAAATCGGACGCAAGGTCCCAGATATTTGGAAGAAATTCAGGGTATAGTGATGCTTTAGATCAAAATTCATCTCTGGCGGTGCTGGACAACATAACAAGCTAGCACAACGGCTATGCTTTACCAAAGAATTTCAGTTCAGTAAGTTGGCCCTGGTGGTGCTGGACAACACAACAAGCTAGCTCAACGGCTAAACTTCACCAAAAGCCTCAGTGCAAAATGTCATCCCTGGTGGTGCTGGACAACACAACAGGCAATGCCCCACTAGAGAGGTTCAGTTCAACCGCTACAAAAGAGTAGTAGCCGGTCTACAGTCACACCAGTACGAATAAGTTCAAGAGTAGGGTCAAAGCAGAGCCAAATGCTTCAGGTTCATGGTGCATGAGCACGAATAAAAGTATAAGTTCAAGTTCAAGTGCAAGTTCAAGTTCAACCTCAAGGATCATGAGTACGAGTAAGAACACAATGGTCTAGTCTCTGTCCAGCCAATTCACATTCTTAAGCAGTCACAAATTCAAATCCACATTAGGTATGTAAGGCCATACTAGCCTAAACAGGTTCAAGTCTCAAGTAAGCTCAGTCTAATCGGTTCCAGACAGTTCGAGTTCTCTTACCAACCCAATACAATACTTTCGGAGTTCAAATTTCCATAAAAGTTGGAATATGGTCACAAAACCAATCATAATATATGTTGCGCACAAGAAAATCTCACCAAGTTCCCGACTAGGTTAATCCATTATACACCAGTAGATCTGATCTTCGGATTTATTTTCGGTTCATATTCAGTACTAGGGACCTAATAAATTACATGAAACTATCCATCAATTTCTCCCATGAATACGGAGCTGGCTAAACCCTCGGTCATAATGCTTTACTCCCAGTCCTGCTACCCTACTTAATAGAAGTCTATAATCACAGGATAAGGCATAATTAAGCATCAAAAAGCTTAATACAAATACAAGGTATAACAATTTTTGAATCAGGACATGATTCTTTACAGGTATCAAAATTATAGCACGAGCCAAAAGTCACAAAATAAGGCCAAAATGTCAGATATTGTATATAGGCAATTAAGTGTCACAACAGATAAAAGCTTATGTAAGCAGGATACCAAAGTCTCAGGACGTGCACCACCCTTCCTAGGTCTATAGTTAAACCAAAGGGTCCAATTATTGCTAATTTCAATCAAATCCTATACCCTTACGCAATTAGATCCAATAAAGCCATAACGCCAGCTGAAACCAAGATTATCCATTCGAAGTTAAAAATCTGAAATAAACAAGCGACCAGCAAAAGCACCATCATCTCCAAGAATAACCAATCTTAGGTTCTATAGTAAAGTCGCAAGTTCCATGTTCAAACCCAAGAAATGAATACAACTCGCTAACTAACGTGCCAAATGGAACCCAAGTCAATTCACACTAACTTCTTACTCTTGAATACAGTCACTCTATATCTCAAAGTTGCCTCAGTCCGTACATTTAAAATTGGTTCACTCTTCTTGAAAGTCAAGAATTTTAAAACATAAGAAAAGTATTTAAAGTAATCAGAAATCTTATCAAGTTCAAAATTCACAATGTTAACCATAAGCTTGCCATTCTTTAAAAAATTCAGGATATATATATATATTTTCTTCGTGTAAAGCATGGACAATTTCAAGTGTGAGACTACACTAATATACAATCAAGGGGAAAACTTAGTTTAGAAATTGTTATCCTGGTATTAACCCATCATATACAAAATTCAACAACTCATCAGTTATTCACTAATTTTCAAATTTGAAATTCAAGTAAAATTCACCTTTTTACCAAAATCAGGAAAATATACATATTTAAAGCATATATATCTTATTTCCACTCATCGCTTACAAATAAAACTAGTACATCCTAGTTTTTCTTCAAAATCCCAAAACAGAATTTCTTTAGAAGGTATGTGGGCGGAAAATGCATTTAAACACATTACACGTACACATAGCCCACATAACCAGGTTAAACAATCATACGGAACAGTCAGTCAATTACATACGAAGTCATTGCATGAAACAATAGGGTCCTCAAAAGTACTTTGAACAACTAGGTCACAAGTGCAAAAGAACTCACGAAAAGCTTTTCCCCTTCTAGGGCTTCGTCCAAATATTTATATCTTAATCAAGGTCGATCACGCTTAACCATACCCGAACAAACCACACGAAGTTCCATAGAATCGCCTTTCTAGTTCACCAAATCCTTTCTAACCTAGGCCCTCATATCCTTCGTATCCGGGCGCAAGAATCTTGTCTAAGATAATTCACATCTCGAGCCGGCCGGTCCCAAGAGTAAACCATCCTTATTAAAGATTCCTACCTGACATACACACCTAACTTCCTCGAGTCCCATGATAATGATTCGTACACTTATTACATGCCCGGTTCATAACTTATGCTCAAACGAGCACTTAGACATATTCACGAATTTAGGACCACAACACCACTTGGCCCAGTCTCGCTCCGCGCAGAGACCACGCGACGTGGCTCTGATACCACTTGTAACAGCCCCACTTTCCCCTAAGGCGAACCAAAGGGGTTAGCGGACTGCCTGCCCAGCTCTCGCCAGGACTACGGATCAGTTAACGTCGATCTAATGCGCTCCGGAGCTTACCAACTCGCGCAAATAGGTCAAAATCACAAAATAAAAAAAAAAAAGAAAAAATCGAAGCTGCGATGAACAGTAGAGGACACGTCAGAATCCGGCCGGATTTGGCCCTTTCCTTTTTCCAAAATTTTTTTTTTCTTTTCCGTTTGAAACGCGTATCAGTTCGAAATTCAACCAAGCATCGACCAAACATATATATACATTGGAAACCAACATTTGCAAGCCCAGACGGCATATCAAATATTCAACTAGTTCATACATGTACAAATAACCATTTACAAGCCAACCATTGGTTGCAACAAAACACTTAGGGTTTTCACCCTCAAGGAGCTATTCAAAATATACATTCACATGAGCTCAACTTGAACCAACTAGCACATTCTTTCCAAAAGTGGTCATTTTCCTGTAAGGCAAACAAATGGCACGGTATGAGCTAAAGCCCAGTGAGCAACTATCACACAAAAGCAGTCAGGATCACATAATCATAACCGTTCAGTTCAAATATGCAATTAAGAGATAAATCAAACCAGTGAAAGGATACGGTTGGCTCTCAAGAGCCCATTTCCACACTTGCAATCTTGATCCAACCTCATTGACCCCCCGTCAATGTTAAAAGTACCAAAACCGTAGACCTCACTTTACTTCCTTTCCTTCCACCAATCATACCCCAACCGGGCCCGCACTCCATTCAGTCACTTTTGGTAATACTCGAGTTTACCGGAACCAAGGGTCTCATTACCACAAGGTTCCCCAGTACAGTCCCCGTGGCATGATAATTTTCACGACCAAGCCCTCGCTGGCTCGATCCAATTAACTACCATACGGGGTTGAGCTCATAAATGCAGTAAAGCCATTGGATACTCGTCCAACGACATCAAATCAGTTTCCATGAATGGAATGCAGTATCTCATATATCCAGTGCAGTATTTCAGTAAAACAGTCAATAGCCATGAATAAAATCACAAGGGGTGAGGGCGATCAAGTACACCCTCACCTCAATCATTTCCAATAACCAAGTAAGCTTTCAAGGCATCAAATACACATAGCACAAAGCCACATTATAACAAGTAAGTGAGTAGTATACTCACAAATCAAATAAGTGCTATTTCATGCACTTCCGTCAGGGGAATGTCGTGAACCACCGTCACGCCCTAGAACAAGTAAACAAATGCAATGAGACTCGATAACGAGTCATATAGCAATGCCAATCACAACCCCAATAGGGTTTTATAAACATATACAAGCATGATAGCAAACCAGGAATTAAGAAAGGCCTTAAACTTAGGCCTTGGAAAGAAAACCGAATTCGACCTCATAATGCGGTAATGGCACAACTCTCACTACGATTATCGGATGGGGGTGTAAGATCCACCGCTTCGAAGCTATGGAACAGGGCTACAACAATGAAGAAGGTCACTCAATCCAGTTCCTAGCTTAACTAGGTCGAAAATGCCAAATACTATACCAGAATTACCAAAACAGGTTTACAAATCACACAAAACTGTAATTACTATAACTTAGTCTATACAAGTCCAAATGCCGAAATTCCAAAGGCATATGTTAGCTAAGACATCCAGCTACATTTCATCAGAAGGCACCAACAACTAAATCCAAACCAATTCCAGTCAAAATGGCCAATAACCAGTACAGTTTTCGCATTCTGTCCAAAGCAGAACAGCTACAGTAATTTCGTCATAACTCATTCCACATTAATCCAAATGACCTGAAATTTTACAGGCACCTCAAACACATCAATACCTACAACTTTCATGTTTTGAGCAAAGTCAAATTCGGCCTCTAACCCTATGATCCAAAACCGGACAGAATTGGGGATTTAAGAACCCTAACTTTTCAGTTTTCATTCCAAATCCAAAATTGGTTGCATTTATCCACATTTCACACCCACTAGAGTTATTATAGGCCATTGCCAATCATCACAAACAACCACACCATCATAATCCAATTAAACCAGAAAAATCATCAATAAATGGAAAACTTCACCAAATCACTTCAAGTCAAGATAAAAACCAGAAATTTCAGCACTTTAATCACTAATAAGCATAACTTAAGCATCATTAGATGTAGGAGGAAGATACACACACCACTCACCTAGTAACAAGAGAGGTAGAGGTGTTGGACACCTTAGCTCTTCCAAAAACATCACCAAATCAACCACTAACACCAACTAGAAAGATTTTATGGAGTAGAAACTAGTTTAGTTGGTTGAGTTATGGATTGAAGCAAGAAGAAATCAAGACTTGAAGAGGTTTTCTTCCTTCCTTGAACTTGAGAGAGAGAGCCGGCCAACAAGAGAAGAAAATTGTGAATTTTATGCAATTTTTGGATATTTAATCCTTTGGTCAAAAAAGTCAAAATTGTGAATAGTAAATCTTAAAGGAAAACCAATAACATGGTGACACTTGTTACTCTATTTAATGCATTCTTATCACTTCTTTTCTCTCTCACATCAATCACTTCACACACTCTACTTATCTCTTAACACCCGATAAAATTTACACAGTATCCGGAATTTAACCTAATTGGCCGAATTTTTTCGAACTTTTCGCACTAGTGGGTCCCACGTCCAGTATATATTCTTAATTTTCTAAAAACTCACCAATACTAGAAAAATCATCTAAAAACTATACTTGCTCATGTTTCTAAGCCAGAAAATGCAAAAATTAAGCAATTAAGGGAACTAAAACCCTAGGAAAATTTTTAGGGTATTTACGGGTTCTCACACATAACAAGAGTCGAACTTATAGGTTTTAGCTTACAGGAGTCAAAAGTAAGGTCAACTTAAGCAAAAGTTACAATCTCAAATACAAGTCCAAAACAATGTAAAGCTAAGAAAGCTTTTGATCAAATCCATCCCTGATCCGTTAAGGAAAACAAAGGGAGTGGGGTGAGCTAATGCCCAGTGAGATTCCAAGTAAAACGAGTAAACACATAGCCAAATATGGTCACAAAATAATCAAATAATCTCTGTATAGTAAGACAGTAATTTAATCATAGTTCAATTCAAGGATACGGATGGCTTTTAAAAGCCATTAACCACTGGAGCTTGATCATAACTGGATCCGTTGACTCTCCGTCAACGTTTGTATTCATAGAATGCAAGTCCGTAGAACACCGCTTTCACCAATCTCCGTCCACCAATCAACCCCCCACCGGACCCGCACGCCACAAACAATAGTTTGGTAATACTCAAGTATACCAAGAATCCAGGATTCCAAAGAAACAGGATCAAGTCGAGGATTTTATCACTAGTGGTGCTGGGCAAAATAACAAGCAAGCTCAACGGCTATACTTCACCAGGGACCTCTACACATCAGTCCCCAAGGTTTATCGGTCTTCTCGACCAAGCCCTTGCTAGCTCGATACAACTGACTCACCTAAGAGGTTGGGTACCCAAACAGTAGCAGTAGTTGATGGGATATCACCCAAACAACTCAAACACAGTCATGTATATAGCGAAATCTCATCTCATAATAACAATATACAGAGCCTCATTGGAAAACAAGGGAGGTCGAGTGCGATAAAGTACACGGTCGCCTCCATTTTATCAAAACAGTATTTGGCTCCAACAATCATAAATCAAGTATTTCAGATATTCAGATATTTCACATAACGGGTAGCAGGTAGTGGAACACTCACCTGTCAAGCAATATAGTAGTCAAACGTCAAGTCTCTCAGTTACGACCACCTTTGTTTCCCAATCCTAGGGCAACGAGTGAAATCGTTAACAAATTAGGTTCATTTCCCACTTAATTATAGGGTCATTAAGAGGCCACCTGTGAGGCCCCAGTCCGATCGTAAGTCGATATTAGGGTTATTTGATATTCAGTATGGAAAAATAGGGTTTTATGGCTTGGAAGGAAACCCTAATTCGGTTAAGTTTGAAAATCCTAGTTTACGTATTATTATTATAAGGTTCAAGCTATAATTTATATTCGGTATTCTAGTGTGTGCCTTGACGTAAGTAAATATAGGATTTGTTTTAATTACAAAGGTTTAGTAAGTTTGAATGATTAGCAAACCTCTAGTGTTACAATATTAGAAAGTTTAAGTGGAAGATTATTTATCGTCCGCCTTTTCTACATTTTCTTTATTAGAAAAATTTCCAGGATAATTTTTTATGAGTAAATATGGGTTTTAGATGATTTTTTCAAGTATCGGTTAGATTTTGAGAAAATAAGAACGTATATCGGATGTGGGACCCACTAGTGCGAAAAGTTCGGAAAAATTCGGCCAATTAGGTTAAATTCCGGATACTGTGTGAAATTTATCGGGTGTTAAGAGATAAGTAGAGTATGTGAAATGATTGATGTGAGAGGAAAAAGAAGGGATAGGAATGCATTAATGGTAGTGCCAAGTGTCACCATTTCATTGGTTTTGACTTAAGATTTACTATTCCATTTTTTTGACTTTTGACCAAATTGGTTAAATATCTTAAATTTAACCTAAAATCATCATTTTCTCTTACCATTGTGGCCGGCCCTCTCTCTTGCAAGAAGGAAGAAAACTCTTCAACATTTCAAGCTTCCAACTAGCTCAAATCAACCAAACCAAGTGTTTAAACTAGTTTCTACTCCATACAATCTTTCCATTTGGTGTTAGTGGTTAGTTTGGTGAAGTTTTTTTTGGAGAGCTAAGGTGTTCTACAACTTCCTCTCTCTTGTTTACTAGGTAAGTGATGCTTAAACTTCCTCCTATACTTAATGATGTTTAATTTGTGCCTAATGGGAGCTAAAGTGATGGATTATGTGATTTATTTCTTGGTTTGTGATGAATTGGTGAAGTTTTTATTTTTTGAGGAATTTTCTGTTTTAATGTGATCATGATGTTGTGGTGATGTATGATAGTTGGTAATGAGGGGTTATGACTCTAGTAGGTGTGAATTATTGATAAATGCAACCAATTTTGGGTTTGGTTTGAAATGGGAAAAGTTAGGGTTTCATAACCCCCTTTTCTGTCCGGTTTTGGATCATGTGGTTAGAGGCCGAATTGGTCTTTCCTTAAAACATGCAAGTTGTAGGTATTGATGTGTTTGAGGTGCCTGTAAAATTTCAGGTCATTTGGATTAGTGTAGAGTGAGATATGTCGATTTTACTGTTGCTGCTCTGGGTTGATCAGAATGTGCGAACTGTGTTTGAAATGGGTTGTTTTGACTGGTATTGCTTTGGATTTGGATGTTGGTGTCTTCTGATGAAATGTATCTGGATGTCTTAGCTATCATATGCCTTTGGAATTTCTGGATTTGGACTTGTGTAGGCTGAGTTATGATGTTTGTACTAGAATACGGTTTGAGATCCTGTTTTGCGATTCTGGTATAGTGTCTTGCATTTTTGACCTTGTTACATTCAAAATTGAACAAAGTTTCCTTCTTCAACATTGTATCCCCTTAAGTCCTGGATATCCCTGTAAATTTTCAGGTTAAAAGGATTAGTATATCCTGAGTTATAAATGAAATACTCAGACCTGTTGTGACCGTCAAATTCTGTTACGTTTTTGGAAAGTTTCTGACCGTGACTTTTTCGATTTTGATAGAGTACGATCTGGGTGTCGACTTCTTCATAAGAAATGTAGATCTTGGCCACAGCTTTGAAACGCTATAAAGTGCGTCAAAATCCGAGTCCCGTAGCTCTAGTTATGATCGAAATAAGAATGCATGTCAGAACTGTTTTTATATCCGGACAGTTTTCGACTGGAACTTTGGCTTCACATTTGACTAGGTTACAAGCTGTTTGGGCTTGCGACCAAAACACCAAACTTATATCCCTATATCAGAGCTTTCTAACGCCCTTGGAAATTCATGAATCGGATTTATAAAACCTGAGATATAGCCGAGCAAACAAGGCCTGCCCGTGAAAATGACCATTTTCTGGTCAGATCTGTTTTGGTCCTGATGACCAATTTCCGTTCCGAATTTGGATTGCCGACCTTCATGAAAGTTGTTCCATTTGGAATGAACCATCTAAATGCCAATTTTCAGCTCTTTTGACCATGTGTAGCATAGAAAACAGTTTGCACTCAAAACTGACCATTTGTGCATTGGCCAGATTTCGTAAGTGATTGTGTTTGGTTCATTTGGGACTGAAGCCTCCAGTTTCAGTTCTGGATGTCTTCATAACAGTTTTTGTTCATCCTTTAAGCTTCGATATGGCATCTCATACGCCTTAATCCGATATTCGTACCTCAACTTATGAGTAAACTAGAAACGAGTGTCAAATCTGCCATTTCCGCTAACTGCCGTTTCCGTTTTCGTCCGTCATATTTACGTGTGCGCGTGTCGTTTTTGCCGTTTTGCTTGTTTTAGGCACGATAGTAGCCGTTTACGATATTATGTGACACAATCTTCTATTTCAGACGGTGGTGAGCTAGGCGGAACTGGTGGGGCCCACTACTAGCTGTTCATTTCGATCTGACTTCGTGTTTTTGCTATTTCAGATTCTGAGTAAGTATTCAGGCCAGTTTGGTGTGTTTTCTTTGCTATGTGTTTGAGATGTGTGAAAAGGGTACTTAGGCGAGGGTGTACTTTATCGCACTCGACCTAAACCCTAATTTGAATGTATAATTGTACTTGGCATATGTATATGAACCTTTTGGAACCAAAACCCTTGAGCTTGTGGCTCGGGGCGACTTTCGAGTAAAGTTTGTGAAGTTTGCAAAGTTTGTGAATTCGTGGGCCCGATTTAAGACCTGTATGGACTATTCGAGCCGGTTAGGGCTTGGTCGAAGTCAGTCCAACTTAGTCTGAGGTCACCAAGTTTGTAGGTTCATGTTATGAACCAATTTTGTGAATCCGGTTCACCGAGAAGGTGACCAAGTTTGTGAACCGAGCTTGCACCGCAAGTTCAATTTCGTTCGCTCGAGCAAGTTTGTGAGGTGACTGGCCAGTGAGGGTGATAAGGTGTCGGTGGGTGTACAAGTGAAGTTCTACGGACCATTGAGTGTGGTCGACGGAGTGTCGGCAGGAGATCACGCATGGCATATGAATTGGCTTTGGAGCCATCTGTATCCTTATTATGTGATGTTACTTTTCTGCTTTTGCTTTACTCTTACTGTGTAACTGTTGTTACGTGAAATTTATGCTTTCGCCCCTGTTTACTTACTAAGCATATGGCTTACCCCTTTCCTTTTGTTTTCCTTAGCAGGGGCCGACGCGGGGACTTTTGGCTCGTACACTAGTGTAGTTAGATTGGCTTGTAATAGTTAAACAGTTAGGATGTTTGTATTAGTTTTGGTGGTTTGTATAAGGACCCTTCTTAGGGTCTATCTTCTGCTGGTTGTGGTTATAGTGTATTAGAGTGGTTTGACTCGAGACTTTTGAGGATGTAAATGTAACTTTTGGGATTGTATATATATTGTATATAGTGCTCTTTCGATTTATCTAGTTTTATTGCTTTAAGTTTTGAGTCCTGGCGCGAGCTAGGCAGGCGGCCCGCCGATACCCTTGGGTTCGCCCTTGGGAGAAATGGGGTCGTCACAGGTGGTATCAGAGCCATATGCCGACAGTTGGGACTTTAAGTCCTTCGTCTGGAAAAGCCCCGAGCCTCTCGTTCGTGAAGAGTCACGAAGCGAAACTCTCCGTAGGGGATGCCCACGTGCGGGTGGCAAGCTGATAGGTACTGTGAGGACTCGCAAAAACTATTATTTTATGCCTAATTTATGGCTTAATAAATTATTTAATTGGATTTTTATTCCAAGGAATATTTTCTAGTCTTATTAGACCTAAATACATGATAATATAACTTCGTTATATTTTTAAAATGATTCGTTTCGAAAATTAATTTCCTGGAGCGCGTTTAGTAAAAATAGTGAATAGTACTTGGAGATTTTATCCGCGTAGTAGTACAATAAGCTTGGAATATTGGAGACTTGTACTATGGTCCTAAAATAGGTAATTTTATGAATAAATACTCAAGTGATAGTTAATAGTGCAATCGTTATAAGAATTTCTCGGAGGTTTCGCGTTATAGCGGTAAAATTGACGGTACGCGTTTTCACACGCGCGACTTTATTTGAGGGACTTTAGACCCTTATTTCGGGACAATTAAGAGTGAATAATACTTACATGAATATATATGCATTGGAGGTTTGGTGCACTAGTGAACCAAACGCGCGAGAAAATCGAGCCGTAATCGCACCAAACGGCCCCTAATGAGAGTTGACTTTTGGGTGAATTTCCACCACTTATTTCACCTTCTCTTGGAAGCTTAAGAAAAGTCTGATCACTCTCTCTCTTCCTCTCAAGACAGCCGACCAAACACCCTCCTCTCTCTAACTCCATTACTTCAAAATTTCTGCTCACTAATCTCACTCAAAACCACCCCAAATCATCTCCAAATTCAACCAAACTTGCACCACACTTAGCTTGATACTTGAGGAGCATTTTGAGCTGCAAACAAGGGCTAGAAATCACGGTTTTTCTGGGGTAATAGAGGGCCGAAAATTCTGCTGAACATCAACCCAAAGTAAGTGATGATCCACTCTTGGAAACTTGAAGTTTGGAAGCTATCTTACCTTGTTAAGTTCATGCATGCATTTGGTTAGCTTGTGTATGGTGTAAAAATGTGATTGTGGGCTCTTGGAATTCCCACACTTGGGTTGTTGTTGCTGATTTGATGATTGATGGTGTTTATATTGTTGGTTTAGTGGTTAAAATGATGCATTAGTGGTGGGTAATTAGTAGAAACTTCATTGGGTGTAAGAAGCTAAAATTTCCGATTTTGCCCCTGCCATGTTCGGCCATTTCCAGGCCAATTTTTAATGGTCTAATGGCTTGAATTGGATGTTTATAGGATGTATTAGATGTGTGAAAAATTTCATTGGAAAATATTGAGGTTTGATTGAGCAAATGAATTTTTCTTGAGAAACTAGCAAATCTGGAAAACTGTTCGCGTATGATTCTGACCAGTGGTAGTATTTTGGCTATAACTCTGTCCTCGGATGTCGGAATCATGTGCCGTTGGTGGTGTTGGAAACTAGACATTCCTGGCTTTAATTTGGTATATAATTCACATTATGATTCTTTGTGAGCAAGCCGAACCAAATGTTTTAAGTTCGCTGTCCTGTTGCTCTGTTCATCTGGAATGAAGTGTTCAGGCAGCAACTTGATGCCCGATTTTGAACCAGATGGGTGCCGAATTTGGAAACGATTTCTTCTGTGATATTTTATCCCTATGAATATATTTTCCAACGGCATAAGCCATGCTTGATTTCGAGTTAAATTGACTGAGTTGTGACTGAAACAAGTGGACTGCTCTGTTTTGGAAAAACCCTAATGTTGGACTGGTTTGGAACAAGATCTTGGAGTGAACTTGTTAATTGATGTTCTTGATACCAAACACTTACCAAAGGCATTATGGATGTTTCTTAGGCCTTTATTTCACAAATGAACCATGATTGGATAGTTTGCTTGATTAAACGTTTTGAAATGGGTAATGAAAGTTAAAGGCAGATTGCCTTATAATTTTTCTTGAACTTTGGTTGACTAGTTAACTATCTTTCCGAAGGTATTTTTCCCTGAAATTTGATAGAGCGGTACCTCTCATATGGGAGTAAAAGAATGCCAATTTTGGTACCAATCCAAGTTCGTTTCGATACCCAATTAAATTGCTAGATTTGGAGGTTCAAATCTGGAAATTCTTCTCCAGTCTTGAATTTCCCCAACTTCGGGCTACCGTATCTCGGTACTCGAAACTCCGATTCTTGATCCACTTGTCTTGTTATAAATCTCACTTGTAACACTAATTGAGCTGAAAATTTCAAAGGCCGGTTTGCAACGTGTGAATCGTGCCGAATTTCCAAAGTTGGCCGAAATCCAACTTAATTCTGCCATGTAAACTAACCCTGCATCTTCAAGCTCATTTTTGACCCCTTTTCACTTCGATTCATGGAAAATTGTCTTCTAGAAACTTATAGTACTTTCTAAGAGGTTTCCAACGGTATAAAGTTTTCCAATTCTCGACTTGTACTGAGCGAGTTACGATTTTTCAAAGATTCATAATAAAACTGAAAATTTTCCAATTTCAAAGAAATAGAGTTTTTCAAGAACTCTTTATTCTTTTGATATCCTTAAACGTTTTGCTCTCGATTTTCATGATAAAAACTCAAATAATGTTGTACATAATAAAAGGCAAGTTGAACCTCGATTTACGTGTAATTGAGGTTCCTTTTTCAAAATAATCCCTAGATTGTACTAGTGTACAATCTTTCTTGATAAGTGGGTTAATTGTGTGATTATCCACTGTTAATTGCCAGGCGCACAAGGAGACCTTCAAGAGGATCTCACAGTGGACACTTGAACTCCCAGAAAATAATTCTTATTGAATTGCTCGGTGAGTGTCAAGTGTGTGAAATTTGATACTTGCTTATTTGTGGTAATTGTTGGAAGTTTTAAGAAAATGGGGACGGGTGCGTACTTTATCGCACTTGTTCTAATTTCAAATGAATGAATGAAATGTATTGAATGAATGAATGAAATGCAATGTTATGTCATGAATGCATGTGTCGTTGGAGTGAACCTCCTCGACTTTCAAATGAATGGGGGACGCCCAAACTCATAGGCCAACCTTAGACTCGAGCCGGCAATGGGCTTGGTCGGGGACTGGGGCGAGCCATGAGATATATATATAAACTCGACCTAATGAGAGGTCTTGCTTGGCATACTCGTGGAGTATCGCCTTATAATAGACTTGTGGGCCCTTGAGGTGTACGGTGGACGAAGGGAAGTAAGTGGTGATCTACGGAAATGGAAATACCGACCCGGTTGACAGGAGGGTCAACGCGTGAAGGTATACGAATGACATCGGCAGAGCGAGTGGAACTTAGCTCCTGAGAGCTACTATATCTTTGAATTGTTTCTGATTACTTTTCCTGTTTGAATGATTGATTATTGCAAAGACATGATTTTATTTATTAAATTTGGGATTGTTATGTGACAAAGTGCTTGCATGTGTGTTCTTGGCCTCACGAGCGTTAGCTCACCCTATAGTTTGTTTTTCTTAACGGGACCGAATCTGGGAGAAGTTTGGAGAAAACCCTTCGCTGTACTTTTGTTTTAAGGTTTTCTATTGCTAGTGGCTATGTCTTTTGTTGGGATTGTACTTTTGGAATTGAAGTGTAACTTTTGGGCCTGACGTATATTTTGGGATTTAAGTTGTATCTTGAACGCCCTATCTATGGGTGGAGTAATGGATGATTTATGTTTGAACGCTTCCGAATGGTTTGTATTCATGTTGTTCTCTTCGATGTGTTTAGTTCGGATTCGAATTGAATGGATTTGCTTGAGTCCTGGCGAGAGCTAGGCAGGCGTCCGCGGATACCCTTTGGTTCGCCTTAGGGAGATGTGGGGCGTCACAGTTGGTATCAGAACACTAGGTTAGAGGTCTATATGGGAGACATATTAGATACTCTACCTTTAAGACTCGATATGGGATGACTTAATCCTACCCTAAGTGATACTTGAGGCGAGCTAGCAACTAAGTTAGTCCTACTTCAAGTGATGATTGGGATGAACCAACGATTAAGATAGGCATGCATTGCAGGATATTGGAACTGAGTAGTGATTTAAGTTTCTAACTTGAAAAATATTATTATTGTTATTATTTTGCAGGGATGGCTGATGGAAACGGAGCCCCGGCAGCTAATGGGAATGGCCATGCGAATGGTCATTACGAGCCTCTTAGGACTATCTTCTACCGAGCTCTAGTGGGAGGAGATCGAGTACGCTACTCACCGTATGATAGATACCCTCGATGTTCGTGTAGGTTGACTTTCGCCTACCCGAACCATTTAGTGCTTGCTTTGGACAACGAGCGTCGTCAGTTGGTGGATGCCAACCGCGATCTACAGGCTGAGGTAGACGCGCTTAGGCAGATGGTTAGCGCTCAGGGTGAGCGGATTGCCGAGCTTGAGGAAGTGTTGGAGGGTGAGGTAGCCACATCTGCAGTGGTTAATGAGGAGCTTCGGGATACTAGGGCTCGACTTGCTAGGCTAGGACGGGATGTCCGTACTCGGGCTTTTGAAATCCTGGCTGATGCGACTAGATTGGTTAAGGACGCTGCTGAGGTGATTCCTGATGATGAGGAGGAAGGATCCCGAGGAGGAGGTTCCTCTTGATAGCCCTGCTATGGACTAGGATCTTAGTCGTTGACCCCTTTTGACTTTTGACTGGTACAGTTAGGACTAGTTAGGGTGACGCGAGTGCTGAGGCCATTGTATTTTGCATGCTTGTGTGGCCTACTTTTGGCCACTTGTTCTTACTTTAGTCTTCTGTGACTAAAAGTATACTTTTGAGCACCTGTGTGCTATATTTTGTGAATTGTCCCTAACTTGCTAATTGTACGAACTTGACATGCTTATGAATGTAAATTATTGTTAATTTCAATGCTTTCTTGGTTGGTTCTAATTTTGATATATTTCTTCTTTTCTGCTTAAGTTAATCTATTTCTTGCACTAGGCACATTTAGGCTAATGGAAGGACTAAGAAGTGGTCGAGGCCGTGGGCGAGCGTTTAGACAGGCCCAACCTCAGGGGAATGACCAGGGATCGGTAACTGGACCGACCCAGGGACAGGAAAACGTTGAGGGTAACCAAGTAGCTACTGCCATCAATAGGATGACTGATATCCTAGAACGTCTAGCGGAGAGACAGGGTCCTGGACCATTTAACCAACCTGGGGGCCAGGATAGAGGGGAGGATAGAGCCCTGGAAAGATTCTTAAAGTTTAACCCGCCTAAGTTTATGGGTGAACTTGACCCTGAAATAGCAGAGAATTGGTTAGAAAGGATGACCAACATATTCGCCGCACTAGACTACACTGAAGATAGGCGAGTGAACTTTGCTGCTTTTCAATTTGAGGGAATAGCCCGTGCTTGGTGGGATTTAATAAAAGGAAAATGGGAAAGAGCTCGAACCCCTTGGACTTGGGAGAATTTCACAAGGGAGTTTAATGAAAAGTTTCTTCCGCCCTTGATCCAAGAGAAAAGGGAGGACGAATTTATTAAGTTGAAACAAGGAACCCTTACTGTAGCAGAGTATGAAGGGAAGTTCACTAAACTTTCCAAATACGCTCTTGAGTTAGTAGCCGATGAACGGAGGAGAATTAGAAGGTTCGTACAGGGACTTAATGTGGAACTTCAGGAGGGCCTGGCTGCAGCCCAAATCTCTACCTTTACTGAGGCTTTAGAGAAAGCGCAAAGGGTTGAGAATGCAAGATCTCAAGTGAGGGATTTCCACAATAGAAAAAGGAATTTTCCTAGTCGCACTACTGGGCAGACCAGTAAGTTCGTACACCCTTCTAAAAAGGGAAGAGGGGAAGCAGGAACGAGAACTGCTGGAGCTTCTAGGGGAGCTCTATCTAAGGGGGGTCGTAGCGGGACGACTCAAGTTAGGGGGGCACCATCTGTTGGATCGACTGTGACCCCTCAAGTTACATGTGGGTATTGTGGTAAATCCAACCACTCTGAGAACGATTGCTGGAGAAAGCTGGGAAAATGCTTGCTGTGTGGGAGCACTGAGCATCAGATCGCAAATTGTCCGAAATCGTCGAAGACAGGGGGAAGCCTGCAGAGGCCTGAAAAATCGACGTCTAAGCAGACCAGTGCCGGAGGGAGTCGACCGAAAGTACCGGCTAGGGTCTACGCATTGGACTATCCACAAGTTCCAGAGGCGACCGAGGTGGTTGAAGGTACAATTCCAATCTTTCACCGCCTAGCTAGGGTTTTAATTGATCCGGGTGCAACGCACTCTTTTGTAAACCCTGATTTCATGAGTGGAATAGACTTGAAGCCAATTAAGTTACCATATGACTTGGAGGTTAAAACACTCACTGGGGACAAAAGTCTAATTGCTAATCTGGTGTATAAGAATAGTGAAATCTGCGTGAAGGAAAGAAAATTGCTGGCCGATTTGATAGGCCTAACAATTAAAGGATATGATGTGATCCTAGGGATGGATTGGTTAGCCCGTTATAATGCCCAACTAAATTGTAGGACGAAAATTGTAGAATTGTGTATTCCAGGGGAGGCAACCCTGAAATTGGATGTGAGAGGTAAGTTAGCCTCGTCTGCACTTATTTTGGGAATTCGGGCTAGAAAATTGTTAAATAAGGGAGTTCAAGGATTTTTGGCTTTTCTTATTAATACCCCTAGCGATAAGGTGAATCTGGAGGACACACCGGTAGTGAAAGAATTTTCTGATGTTTTTTCGGAAGAATTGGAGTCTCTACCCCCGGAACGGGAAATAGCTTTTAAAATTGATGTAACTCCGGGAACAGCACCTATATCAAGGACACCATACAGGATGGCTCCAGCTGAGTTGAAGGAGTTGAAGTTACAATTACAGGATTTGTTGGAACGGGGTTTTATTCGAGAGAGTGATTCCCCGTGGGGAGCCCCAGTTTTATTTGTAAAGAAGAAAGATGGGAGTTTGAGGTTATGTATAGATTATCGAGGCTTAAATGATGTTACGGTTAAGAATAAATACCCACTACCCCACATTGATGAACTGTTTGACCAACTGCAAGGGGCGGTAGTGTTTTCAAAGTTGGATCTAAGGCAAGGTTACTATCAATTGAGGATTTTGGAGAAGGACATACCTAAGACTGCTTTTAACACGAGGTATGGGCACTTCGAGTTTGCAGTAATGCCTTTTGGGTTAACCAATGCACCTGCCGCTTTCATGGATTTAATGCATAGGGTTTTTAAGCCTTACTTGGATCAATTTGTGGTGATCTTCATTGATGACATTTTGGTGTATTCTAAGAATGTGAAAGATCACGAGAAACATTTGAGAATTGTTTTACAAATCTTGAGGGAACATCAGTTATATGCTAAAAAGTTTAGCAAGTGTGAATTCTGGCTAAAGGAAGTGACTTTTCTAGGGCATATAATTTCTAAGGATGGGATTAAAGTGGACCCAGCTAAGGTTGAAGCTGTTTCGAAAT
The DNA here is from genome assembly GCA_036785865.1 of Coffea canephora. Lineage (NCBI taxonomy): Eukaryota > Viridiplantae > Streptophyta > Magnoliopsida > Gentianales > Rubiaceae > Coffea > Coffea canephora. The sequence goes on along the minus strand of CM071918.1, from coordinate 47,542,061 downwards.
GGAAACGACCGGAAAACCCAACTGAAGTTCGGAGTTTTATAGGATTGGCAGGGTATTACCGGAGATTCATCCAGGATTTTTCGAAAATTGCTGGACCTATGACTGAGTTGACCAAGAAAAATGGAAAATTTATTTGGGGTCCTAAGTGTGAAGGAAGTTTTCAGGAGTTGAAAAGACGGTTGACTAGAGCGCCTGTTCTAGCTCTACCGAATGGACGGGATAGTTTTGTGGTTTACACAGATGCTTCTAAGGAAGGTTTGGGATGTGTTTTGATGCAAAATGATAAAGTGATAGCTTATGCCTCTAGAAAATTGAAACCGCATGAAGGAAATTATCCGACCCATGATTTGGAGTTAGCGGCTATGGTCTTTGCTTTGAAGAAATGGAGACACTATTTGTACGGAGTGACATTTGAGGTTTTTACAGATCACAAAAGCCTTAAATACTTATTTTCTCATAAGGAGCTGAATTTGAGGCAACGTAGATGGATGGAATTTCTGGAAGATTATGACTGCACGATTAAGTACCATCCTGGGAAAGCCAATGTAGTGACCGATGCTTTGAGCCGTCCGGTACAAATGGCTGGATTGATGGTTAAGGAATTTCAGTTGTTAGAGGAAGTTAGCTATTGGAATCCTCGACTAGAACCAAGGAAAGTAATTTTGGGGATTATTGTGATAACCTCCACTTTATTGGAACGTATTAAGGAATCTCAGGAAAAGGACCCTGAAGTGCAAAAGTTGGTGGAGAAAGTTAAGATGGGAGACCAGACGGATTTCAATTTGGGATCAGATGGAATATTGAGATTTCGAAATCGGGTGGTGGTGCCAAAGGATGAAGGGCTTAGAAAAGAAATTTTTGAAGAGGCACACCGATCAAAGTTTACAGTACATCCAGGAGGGAATAAAATATACCAAGACTTGAAAAGTCTATATTGGTAGAAAAATATGAAGAAGGAAATTGCCCAATTTGTTCAGACATGCTTGGTTTGTCAACAGGTTAAAGCCGAACATCAGAAACCATCAGGGCTCTTGCAACCTCTAGAAATACCTGAGTGGAAATGGGAAAATATTACCATGGATTTTGTATCAGGCTTACCAAGGACACAGAGAGGCCATGATGCCATTTGGGTGATAGTGGATAGATTTACTAAATCGGCTCATTTTCTACCGATTAACATGAAATACTCATTAGAAAAGCTGGCCAGGTTGTACTTGGATGAGATCATTAGACTACATGGTATACCTGTGAGTATTGTGTCGGATAGGGATCCAAGATTTGTTTCGAGGTTTTGGCAAAAGATGCAAGAAGTGTTGGGGACTAAATTGAACTTTAGTACCACCTATCATCCTCAGACGGATGGACAATCTAAAAGAACAATTCAGACTCTTGAGGACATGTTGAGGACTTGTGTACTAGATTTTGGAGAGAATTGGAGTAAGTTTTTGACGTTAGTGGAATTTGCCTATAACAATAGTTTTCACTCTTCTATTCAAATGGCTCCATACGAAGCACTTTATGGTCGGAAGTGTAGATCCCCAATTTGTTGGGATGAAATAGGTGAACGGAAAATTTTAGACCCGACTACCGTATCTTGGATTGAGGAGGCTAATGAAAAGGTAAAATTGGTACGGCAAAGGATTCAAACCGCTCAGAGCAGACAATAAAAGTTATGCCGACAATCGGAGGAAGGATTTGGAGTTCACTGTTGGAGATATGGTATTTCTCAAGATTACGCCTTTAAAAGCAAGTTTGATGTCCGGAAAAGGGAAGAAACTACAACCAAGGTTTGTAGGGCCTTATAAGATTATTCAACGAGTTGGGAATGTAGCCTATAAGCTGGAATTACCACCGAGCTTATCTCGTATTCATAACGTGTTTCATGTGTCCATGCTTAAGAAATATCATCCAGACTCCTCTCATGTTTTACAACCGGAGGATATTGAGATCGATGAAACCCTGACCTATGAGGAGAGACCAGTAAAACTTCTGGATCGAAAGGTGAAGGAATTGAGGAACAAGCAGATACCATTAGTGAAAGTTCTATGGAAGAACCATGGAGTAGAGGAAGCAACATGGGAAGTTCAAGAGACAATCAGAGAGAAGTATTCAGACTTGTTCAGCAACCAAGGTAAATTTCGAGGACGAAATTTTCTTAAGGGGGAGAGGATGTGAGGACTCGTAAAAACTATTATTTTATGCCTAATTTATGGCTTTATAAATTATTTAATTGGATTTTTATTCCAAGCAATATTTTCTAGTCTTATTAGACCTAAATACATGATAATATAACTTCGTTATATTTTTAAAATGATTCGTTTCGAAAATTAATTTCCTGGAGCGCGTTTAGTAAAAATAGTGAATAGTACTTGGAGATTTTATCCGCGTAGTAGTACAATAAGCTTGGAATATTGGAGACTTGTACTATGGTCCTAAAATAGGTAATTTTATGAATAAATACTCAAGTGATAGTTAATAGTGCAATCGTTATAAGAATTTCTCGGAGGTTTCGCGTTATAGCGGTAAAATTGACGGTACGCGTTTTCACACGTGCGACTTTATTTGAGGGACTTTAGACCCTTATTTTGGGACAATTAAGAGTGAATAATACTTACATGAATATATATGCATTGGAGGTTTAGTGCACTAGTGAACCAAACGCGCGAGAAAATCGAGCCCTAATCGCACCAAACGGCCCCTAATGAGAGTTGACTTTTGGGTGAATTTCCACCACTTATTTCACCTTCTCTTGGAAGCTTAAGAAAAGTCTGATCACTCTCTCTCTTCCTCTCAAGACAGCCGACCAAACACCCTCCTCTCTCTAACTCCATTACTTCAAAATTTCTGCTCACTAATCTCACTCAAAACCACCCCAAATCATCTCCAAATTCAACCAAACTTGCACCACACTTAGCTTGATACTTGAGGAGCATTTTGAGCTGCAAACAAGGGCTGGAAATCACGGTTTTTCTGGGGTAATAGAGGGCCGAAAATTCTGCTGAACATCAACCCAAAGTAAGTGATGATCCACTCTTGGAAACTTGAAGTTTGGAAGCTATCTTACCTTGTTAAGTTCATGCATGCATTTGGTTAGCTTGTGTATGGTGTAAAAATGTGATTGTGGGCTCTTGGAATTCCCACACTTGGGTTGTTGTTGCTGATTTGATGATTGATGGTGTTTATATTGTTGGTTTAGTGGTTAAAATGATGCATTAGTGGTGGGTAATTAGTAGAAACTTCATTGGGTGTAAGAAGCTAAAATTTCTGCCCCTGCCATGTTCGGCCATTTCCAGGCCAATTTTTAATGGTCTAATGGCTTGAATTGGATGTTTATAGGATGTATTAGATGTGTGAAAAATTTCATTGGAAAATATTGAGGTTTGATTGAGCAAATGAATTTTTCTTGAGAAACTAGCAAATCTGGAAAACTGTTCGCGTATGATTCTGACCAGTGGTAGTATTTTGGCTATAACTCTGTCATCGAATGTCGGAATCATGTGCCGTTGGTGGCGTTGGAAACTAGACATTCCTGGCTTTAATTTGGTATATAATGCACGTTATGATTTTTTGTGAGCAAGCCGAACCAAATGTTTTAAGTTCGCTGTCCTGTTGCTCTGTTCATCTGGAATGAAGTGTTCAGGCAGCAACTTGATGCCCGATTTTGAACCAGATGGGTGCCAAATTTGGGAATGATTTCTTCTGAGATATTTTAACCCTATGAATGTATTTTCCAACGGCGTAAGCCATGCTTGATTTCGAGTTAAATTGACTGAGTTGTGACTGAAACAAGTGGACTGCTCTGTTTTGGAAAAACCCTAATGTTGGACTGGTTTGGAACAAGATCTTGGAGTGAACTTGTTAATTGATGTTCTTGATACCAAACACTTACCAAAGGCATTATGGATGTTTCTTAGGCCTTTATTTCACAAATGAACCATGATTGGATAGTTTGCTTGATTAAACGTTTTGAAATGGGTAATGAAAGTTAAAGGCAGATTGCCTTATAATTTTTCTTGAACTTTGGTTGACTAGTTAACTATCTTTCCGAAGGTATTTTTCCCTGAAATTTGATAGAGCGGTACCTCTCATATGGGAGTAAAAGACTGCCAATTTTGGTACCAATCCAAGTTCGTTTCGATACCCAATTAAATTGCTAGAGTTGGAGGTTCAAATCTGGAAATTCTTCTCCAGTCTTGAATTTCCCCAACTTCGGGCTACCGTATCTCGGTACTCGAAACTCCGATTCTTGATCCGCTTGTCTTGTTATAAACCTCACTTGTAACACTAATTGAGCTGAAAATTTCAGAGGCCGGTTTGCAACGTGTGAATCGTGCCGAATTTCCAAAGTTGGCCGAAATCCAACTTAATTCTGCCATGTAAACTAACCCTGCATCTTCAAGCTCATTTTTGACCCCTTTTCACTTCGATTCATGGAAAATTGTCTTCTAGAAACTTATAGTACTTTCTAAGAGGTTTCCAACGGTATAAAGTTTTCCAATTCTTGACTTGTACTGAGCGAGTTACGATTTTTCAAAGATTCATAATAAAACTGAAAATTTTCCAATTTCAAAGAAATAGAGTTTTTCAAGAACTCTTTATTCTTTTGATATCCTTAAACGTTTTGCTCTCGATTTTCATGATAAAAACTCAAATAATATTGTACATAATAAAAGGCAAGTTGAACCTCGATTTACGTGTAATTGAGGTTCCCTTTCCAAAATAATCCCTAGATTGTACTAGTGTACAATCTTTCTTGATAAGTGGGTTAATTGTGTGATTATCCACTGTTAATTGCCAGGCGCACAAGGAGACCTTCAAAAGGATCTCACAGTGGACACTTGAACTCCCAGAAAATAATTCTTATTGAATTGCTCGATGAGTGTCAAGTGTGTGAAATTTGATACTTGCTTATTTGTGGTAATTGTTGGAAGTTTTAAGAAAATGGGGACGGGTGCGTACTTTATCGCACTTGTTCTAATTTCAAATGAATGAATGAAATGTATTGAATGAATGAATGAAATGCCATGTTATGTCATGAATGCATGTGTCGTTGGAGTGAACCTCCTCGACTTTCAAATGAATGGGGGACGCCCAAACTCATAGGCCAACCTTAGACTCGAGCCGGCAATGGGCTTGGTCGGGGACTGGGGCGAGCCATGAGATATATATATAAGCTCGACCTAATGAGAGGTCTTGCTTGGCATACTCGTGGAGTATCGCCTTATAATAGACTTGTGGGCCCTTGAGGTGTACGGTGGACGGAGGGAAGTAAGTGGTGATCTACGGAAATGGAAATACCGACCCGGTTGACAGGAGGGTCAACGCGGGAAGGTATACGAATGACATCGGCAGAGCGAGTGGAACTTAGCTCCTGAGAGCTACTATATCCTTGAATTGTTTCTGATTACTTTTCCTGTTTGAATGATTGATTATTGCAAAGACATGATATTATTTATTAAATTTGGGATTGTTATGTGACAAAGTGCTTGCATGTGTGTTCTTGGCCTCACGAGCGTTAGCTCACCCTATAGTTTGTTTTCCTTAACAGGACCGAATCTCGGAGAAGTTTGGAGAAAACCCTTCGCTGTACTTTTGTTTTAAGGTTTTCTATTGCTAGTGGCTATGTCTTTTGTTGGGATTGTACTTTTGGAATTGAAGTGTAACTTTTGGGCCTGACGTATATTTTGGGATTTAAGTTGTATCTTGAACGCCCTATCTATGGGTGGAGTAATGGATGATTTATGTTTGAACGCTTCCGAATGGTTTGCATTCATGTTGTTCTCTTCGATGTGTTTAGTTCGGATTCGAATTGAATGGATTTGCTTGAGTCCTGGCGAGAGCTGGGCAGGCGTCCGCGGATACCCTTTGGTTCGCCTTAGGGAGATGTGGGGCGTCACAGGTACCCCGTGATGTGACCCTGAGAACTGTCACAGGTGGTATCAGAGCGCCTAGGTTAGAGGACTTGGGCAAGTGGGATATACGCGATAGGCACTAGGCATATTTGACCATTTTAAGTTGAATGATATCTTTTAAGCTGAAATGCTGGTTGACTGACGACTTAATGTTTTGTAGGTATGTATCCGGACGGTTCGAGTGGTGCGGGACCCAGTGGCGTGGGACCGAGATTTCCGAGTTCGAGAGGCGTAGAGGATCGAGTGCTGCGTAAGCGGACGATCCGCTATCGGCAGAGACCTGGAGAGCCTTACACTTTACACTCCCCTTTTGGTCAGGTGGCGCACCGACCTTGTGGATGTTGGTACACATACTGTTACCCTGACGAGGTCGTCCTGGCTGTGGACGACGAGCGACGCAGCCTGCTTAGACAGCTAGACGAGACTAGAGAGGTTGGCCTTGGGCAGGCGATGCGTATTAGGGACTTGGAACAGGGAGGGAGAGGACGGATGCTTTGCACCGTCAGCTTCAGGACACACACCAGCACCTCTTCGCTATGAAGAGGCAGCTGAGAGATAGGGCTCGGAGTATGTCGGTCGACTGCGAGCTCCTACTAGATCTAGCCGCAGAGGCACCGCCACGGGCCACCGGTCCAGAGAGGATGGACGAGGTGGACACGTTAGGTTCCGTTGGGAACCTGGGCCCTAGGGGAGGCGATTAGGGTCGCTTTTGTACTTTTGTTTAGCTAGTGTATGACTTTTGTTAGATCTAATTCGGCTAATTCCTTTTGTTACTTGGCCGACTAACTAGATTTTTGGAGCCGGAGTGCTCGTGTATATTGGGTTTTGTACCGACTGGAGGTCGGGTAATGTGTAAATTTTTTGGTGTGACTTTGTAAATACGTGTATATATTTGAATAGAATTTTGAACTTATCTTTTGTGTGCCTTTTGTGCGTAAGTTTTGTGTCCCTTCTTTTGCTCATAGTCTGGATAATAAGTATACGTATTGTTCCGAATTATAGACTTGTACACTAGATGGACTCCGGTGGTCCAAGTGGAGCTAGAGGGCTAGGACAAGGCTCTGAAGGAAATAATGGAAACGGGCCGGATCAAATAGCTACAGCCATCCAGCGGATGGCCGATCTGTTAGAACGCATGGCAAATCCCCAAGGTCAAGGAAGCAGTACTGGGAATCCTGGACATAATCCGGGACATAATCATGAGGGCGAGGACCATGCCTTAGAACGGTTCCAAAAGTTTGCACCTCCTAAGTTCATAGGAGGACCTAATCCTGATTTAGCAGAAACCTGGATGGACCGTATGCTCGATATATTTGCTGCACTTAGGTATTCGGAAGAGCGGCAGATATCTTTTGCTGTGTTCCAGTTTGAAGGAGCCGTTCGAGCCTGGTGGAACGTGATTAAAACCAAGTGGGAGCGCGAACAAACCCCCTGGACCTGGATCAATTTTACCCGAGAATTTAATGAGAAGTACTTGCCGGCCATCGTGCAAGAGAAACGGGAAGATGATTTTATCCGCCTGCGTCAAGGTGCATCTAGCGTGGCGGAGTACGAAACTCAGTTCACTAAACTTTCTCGCTTTGCCCCAGAGCTGGTGTTAACGGAGCAGAAACGAATCCGTCGATTCGTTCAAGGTTTAAATGTGGAAATCCAGGAATCGCTAGCAGCTGCCCAGTTGAACACGTTTAGCCAAGCGCTAGAAAAAGCACAGCGGATTGAGACTGCCAGAGGACAGGTTAAAGCCTTCCACGATCGGAAAAGGAGGCAACCTAGCTCAAATGATTCCATGGTCGGACAAAGCTCGCGAAACGAGCCACCTGCCAAGATAAATAAAGGTACGAATGGTCCACGACCTGCAGGGACCCCGAATAACTTTGTGCGGGGTCAGGTAGTGCAAGAGGGGCTGAGGAGTGTCCAGCGTGGAGGGGCAAGTACAGCCGCCAAGTCAACCTGTGGTTTCTGTGGGGGCAATCACACCGATGAAAATTGCTGGAAGAATAGTTCGGTACGCAAATGCTTCAAATGTGGTAGCACCGAACACCTGATTGCCCGGTGCCCTAAGATGAAAAAGGAAGGATTTAAGCCACCGACTGAAGGGACCACAACTAAGCCGTCAAATGCAGGGGACAATCGACCTAAAGGGCCAGCAAGAGTGTATGCAATGGGTCAACAGGAGGCGATTGACCCTTCGGCAGGTTTTGAAGGTACGCTTTGATGAACGAATTAATTTCGAGGACGAAATTGTCCTAAGTGGGGGAGATTGTGAAGCCCCAGTCCGATCGTAAGTCGATATTAGGGTTATTTGATATTCGGTATGGAAAAATAGGGTTTTATGGCTAGGAAGGAAACCCTAATTCGGTTAAGTTTGAAAATCCTAGTTTACGTATTATTATTATAAGGTTCAAGCTATAATTTATATTCGGTATTCTAGTGTGTGCCTTGACGTAAGTAAATATAGGATTTGTTTTAATTACAAAGGTTTAGTAAGTTTGAATGATTAGCAAACCTCTAGTGTTACAATATTAGAAAGTTTAAGTGGAAGATTATTTATCGTCCGCCTTTTCTACATTTTCTTTATTAGAAAAATTTCCAGGATAATTTTTTATGAGTAAATATGGGTTTTAGATGATTTTTTCAAGTATCGGTTAGATTTTGAGAAAATAAGAACGTATATCGGATGTGTGACCCACTAGTGCGAAAAGTTCGGAAAAATTCGGCCAATTAGGTTAAATTCCGGATACTGTGTGAAATTTATCGGGTGTTAAGAGATAAGTAGAGTATGTGAAATGATTGATGTGAGAGGAAAAAGAAGGGATAGGAATGCATTAATGGTAGTGCCAAGTGTCACCATTTCATTGGTTTTGACTTAAGATTTACTATTCCATTTTTTTGACTTTTGACCAAAATGGTTAAATATCTTAAATTTAACCTAAAATCACCATTTTCTCTTACCATTGTGGCCGGCCCTCTCTCTTGCAAGAAGGAAGAAAACTCTTCAACATTTCAAGCTTCCAACTAGCTCAAATCAACCAAACCAAGTGTTTAAACTAGTTTCTACTCCATACAATCTTTCCATTTGGTGTTAGTGGTTAGTTTGGTGAAGTTTTTTTTGGAGAGCTAAGGTGTTCTACAACTTCCTCTCTCTTGTTTACTAGGTAAGTGATGCTTAAACTTCCTCCTATACTTAATGATGTTTAATTTGTGCCTAATGGGAGCTAAAGTGATGGATTATGTGATTTATTTCTTGGTTTGTGATGAATTGGTGAAGTTTTTATTTTTTTGAGGAATTTTCTGGTTTAATGTGATCATGATGTTGTGGTGATGTATGATGGTTGGTAATGAGGGGTTATGACTCTAGTAGGTGTGAATTATTGATAAATGCAACCAATTTTGGGTTTGGTTTGAAATGGGAAAAGTTAGGGTTTCATAACCCCCTTTTCTGTCCGGTTTTGAATCATGTGGTTAGAGGCCGAATTGGTCTTTCCTTAAAACATGAAAGTTGTAGGTATTGATGTGTTTGAGGTGCCTGTGAAATTTCAGGTCATTTGGATTAGTGTAGAGTGAGATATATCGATTTTACTGTTGCTGTTCTGGGTTGATCAGAATGTGCGAACTGTGTTTGAAATGGGCTGTTTTGACTGGTATTGCTTTGGATTTGGATGTTTGTGTCTTCTGATGAAATGTATCTGGATGTCTTAGCTATCATATGCCTTTGGAATTTCTGGATTTGGACTTGTGTAGGCTGAGTTATGATGTTTGTACTAGAATACGGTTTGTGATCCTGTTTTGCGATTCTGGTATAGTGTCTTGCATTTGTGACCTTGTTACATTCAAAATTGGACAAAGTTTCCTTCTTCAACATTGTAGCCCCTTAAGTCCTGGATATCCCTGTAAATTTTCAGGTTAAACGGATTAGTATATCCTGAGTTATAAACGAAATACTCAGACCTGTTGTGACCATCAAATTCTGTTACGTTTTTGGAAAGTTTCTGACCGTGACTTTTTTGATTTTGATAGAGTACGATCTGAGTGTTGACTTCTTCATAAGAAATGTAGATCTTGGCCATAGCTTTGAAACGCTATAAAGTGCGTCAAAATCCGAGTCCCGTAGCTCTAGTTATGATCGAAATAAGAATGCATGTCAGAACTGTTTTTATATCCGGACAGTTTTCGACTGGAACTTTGGCTTCACATTTGACTAGGTTACAAGCTGTTTGGGCTTGCGACCAAAACACCAAACTTATAGCCCTATATCAGAGTTTTCTAACGCCCTTGGAAATTCATGAATCAGATTTATAAAACCTGAGATATAGCCGAGCAAACAAGGCCTGCCCGTGAAAATGACCATTTTCTGGTCAGATCTGTTTTGGTCCTGATGACCAATTTCCGTTCCGAATTTGGATTGCCGACCTTCATGAAAGTTGTTCCATTTGGAATGAACCATCTAACTGCCAATTTTCAGCTCTTTTGACCATGTGTAGCATAGAAAACAGTTTGCACTCAAAACTGACCATTTGTGCATTGGCCAGATTTCGTAAGTGATTGTGTTTGGTTCATTTGGGACTGAAGCCTCCAGTTTCAGTTCTGGATGTCTTCATAACAGTTGTTGTTCATCCTTTAAGCTTCGATATGGCATCTCATACGCCTTAATCCGATATTCGTAGCTCAACTTATGAGTAAACTAGAAACGAGTGTCAAATCTGCCGTTTCCGCTAACTGCCGTTTCCGTTTCCGTCCGTCATATTTACGTGCGCGCGTGTCGTTTTTGCCGTTTTGCTTGTTTTAGGCACGATAGTAGCCGTTTGCGATATTATGTGACACAATCTTCTATTTCAGACGGTGGTGAGCTGGGCGGAACTGGTGGGTCCCACTACTAGCTGTTCATTTCGATCCGACTTCGTGTTTTTGCTATTTCAGATTCTGAGTAAGTATTCTGGCCAGTTTGGTGTGTTTTCTTTGCTATGTGTTTGAGATGTGTGAAAAGGGTATTTAGGCGAGGGTGTACTTTATCGCACTCGACCTAAACCCTAATTTGAATGTATAATTGTACTTGGCATATGTATATGAACCTTTTGGAACCAAAACCCTTGAGCTTGTGGCTCGGGGCGACTTTCGAGTAAAGTTTGTGAAGTTTGCAAAGTTTGTGAGTTCGTGGGCCCGATCTAAGACCTGTATGGACTATTCGAGCCGGTTAGGGCTTGGTCGAAGTCAGTCCAACTTAGTCTGAGGTCACCAAGTTTGTAGGTTCATGTTATGAACCAATTTTGTGAATCCGGTTCACCGAGAAGGTGACCAAGTTTGTGAACCGAGCTTGCGCCGCAAGTTCAATTTCGTTCGCTCGAGCAAGTTTGTGAGGTGACTGGCCAGTGAGGGTGATAAGGTGTCGGTGGGTGTACAAGTGAAGTTCTACGGACCATTGAGTGTGGTCGACGGAGTGTCGGCAGGAGATCACGCATGGCATATGAATTGGCTTTGGAGCCATCTGTATCCTTATTATGTGATGTTACTTTTCTGCTTTTGCTTTACTCTTACTGTGTAACTGTTGTTACGTGAAATTTATGCTTTCGCCCCTGTTTACATACTAAGCATATAGCTTACCCCTTTCCTTTTCTTTTCCTTAGCAGGGGCCGACGCGGGGACTTTTGGCTCGTACACTAGTGTAGTTAGATTGGCTTGTAATAGTTAAACAGTTAGGATATTTGTATTAGTTTTGGTGGTTTGTATAAGGACCCTTCTTAGGGTCTATCTTCTGCTGGTTGTGGTTATAGTGTATTAGAGTGGTTTGACTCGAGACTTGTGAGGATGTAAATGTAACTTTTGGGATTGTATATATATTGTATATAGTGCTCTTTCGATTTATCTAGTTTTATTGTTTTAAGTTTTGAGTCCTGGCGCGAGCTAGGCAGGCGGCCCGCCGATACCCTTGGGTTCGCCCTTGGGAGAAGTGGGGTCGTCACACCACGTGAGTGGTTAAAGCCATTCAATTTATCATGAAAATGAGGTCCAAAATGCAGTAAAATTTCATGGGAAAACAAGTTTTATAAATGCATGAAAGTTGGGCAAAAGAAAAGTCTCATTGAAGCTTAAAATGTTCTTCTCGGGTAAAACAGTTGAGCCCGCACAGTCTTGGGAAAACGGTCATATCTCACTATAGGAAGGTCGGAATTAGGTGCCGTCAGGGGCGTTGGAAACTAGACTCAAAGGGATTTCCAACGGTACCAATTACACACACTAGTTCGTCTCCTAGCAGTACCAGTAGCTCAGACAAATTGGCTGTTTTTCCAATCCTGGATCAGCCCTTACCTCAAGCAAAACTACATTAGTTCTTGGTACTATCTTCATTTGTTTTGGTTCAAATTCACCCAAATCAGTCCTCAAATGTTCATATACAAGGTGTCGCATCACCTACAGCCATTGGAGTTCAAAATATAATACATCAACATGAATAAGAATAACCATAGTAGTCTAGTTATCAAGGGAAACCAAAACAGTCCACTAGTAGTCTAACCAACCACTTTACTTGCTTAAATTTCATTCCAATTCACATATGAGCTTAACCAATGTCTAGCCAAGTTTCTTAGGGTTGATTAAGGTGCAAATAAACCACAAAAATCAAGGAGAAACCCTTCCTTCAAATACCGGTCAGCCAAGGTAAAGAAAACAGTCTACAAGTTCACATATTCATCCAACCTTCATCCCCCAATGATTTTCACTTAACAACACATCAAGTGTTAAATCTAATTCAAAAGAGGTTTAAAACATGTTAATACTTCATAAAAAACCATGAACAAGGTTCAAACATTTCATCAAACACTTGGTAGGCATACTAACTAACTCAACTACTTGTTTAATTCAAGAGATTAACCCCTAATCTCAACCAAACAACTTGTAGTTTGCCATTAAAACTTAAAGTGCATGATAAAACACCATAAAACTATCATTTACAGAATATTTACCTCTCTTGTAGGAAGCTTGTACTACCAAATCAATCCACCAAAAATGAAACTTTCAAGCTTGAATCAAGTACTAGGTTTGGAGGAAAGTTTCCCACTAACTCAAGATCTTTCTCTTTTGGTTTTTGCTCTTGATCAACTAGGGTTAGAATGCAAGAATATGGAGTTCTCTCTCTTCCTTGACAAGTCTCAAGGAGTTCGGCCACTATGAGGAAAGAAAAGGCTAAGCTTAGTTTAAATTGTCTTTGTGACGACCCCACTTCTCCCAAGGGCGAACCCAAGGGTATCGGCGGGCCGCCTGCCTAGCTCGCGCCACGACTCAAAACTTAAAACAATAAAAGCCAGAAAATTCAAAAGATTTCTATATACAATCCCAAAAGAGTTATAAATACATTCTCAAAAGTACCTGCTCACACTATTACATCCTTATAATTACCACCAAAACCAACACCGAAACAAACATACTATAAGTCCAACTATTACAATCAAACCTAACTATGCTACTGTGTGTGACAAAAGTCCCCGCGTCGACCCCTGCTAAGGAAAACAAAAGGAATGGGGTAAGCTATATGCTTAGTAAGTAAACAGGGGCAAAAGCGTAAATTTCACGTAACAACAGTGACATAGTAAGAGTAAAGCAAAAGCAGAAAAGTAACATCACATAATAAGGATACAGGTGGCTCCAAAGCCAATTTATATGCCATGCGTGATCTCCTGCCGACACTCCGTCGACCACACTTAATGGTCCGTAGAACTTCACTTGTACACCCACCGACACCTTATCACCCTCACTGGCCAGTCACCTCACAAACTTGCCCGGGCGAACGAAATCACAAACATGAGCTTGAGTCACAAGCTCGGGTCACAAACTTGGTCCACATACTCGGTGAACCGGATTCACAAACTTGGTGACCTCCAACCAGGTTGGACTGATTTCGACCAAGCCCTAACCGGCTCGAATAGTCCATCTAGGTCAAGAGCTCGCCCCAAACTCACAAACTTCACAAAATTATTCAAAATCACCCCGAGCCACAAGCTCAAGGGTTTTAGTTCCAAAATTGCTCATATACACAAGCCATGTACAGATATGTGCGCAAATTAGGGTCTAGGTCGAGTGCGATAAAGTACACCCTCGCCTAGGTACCCTCTTCATACAAATCGAAACACATAAGCAATGAACACACAAGAGCGGCCTGAATACTTACTCAAAATACAAAAGTAGTACTAAAGCAAAATCGCTTCGCGCATGTTCGCTAATAGTGGGCCCCACCGGCTCCGCCTAACTCACCACTGTCTGAAATAGAAGATTGTGTCATAATATATCACAAATGGCCACTAACGTACTTAAAACAAGCAAAACGACAAAATTGGCATGCGCAAGTGCGGAAACGGCAAAAAGGGGCACACGCGCACGCGCGGAACGGCAAACGGGACGGCCAAATCTGCCATCTCAAACCGTTTTGGTCAAAAGTTAGGCTAGGAGTGTCGGATCAAGGTGGGTGAGACACCGTTTCGAAGCTAAAAGGAAGAGCTACAACTTTAATTTAGGTATCTCTAACCAGATCTCAATAGGTATAGGTCAAAAATGCATGAAACAGTGCCAGATGTTTTATTGCGGTTTACCAAACAGGCCCTGTTTGCAAGGCTGTAACTCACGGCTCAGAAATCGAAATCAAGAAATTCCAGAGGCGTTAGAAAGCTTAGACATAAGGTTAAAACTTTGATGTTTTGGCCAAGACCTGAATACACTCAAAACAGAACGAAAATCGAGTGCCAAAGTACCCATCAGAACTGTCCAGATACAAGGTAGTTCTGACGATCGATTTTGTTTCGGTCATAACAGGAGCTACGGTACTCGGATTTCGACGTACTATATACTGTTTCGAAGCTGAGATCAAGATCTAAATTTCTGATGAAGGGATCAGCACCCAGTTCTTACATGATCAACACGGAAAAACCCACGATCAGAAACTAAAATTCAAAACGTACACAAACTAATGTCTAAAACAGGCCTGAGGGTTTTGTCCATAACTCAGGATACTCTAATCCGTTTGACCTGAGATTTTACAGGTAGATTCAGGACTTAAGAGGCTACAATGTTGGAGAAGGCCACTCAACCCAATTTCGAGTGTAACTACGTCAAAAAATGTAACATACTATACCAGAATCTCATAACAGGTTCACAAACCGTATTCTAGTCCAAGCATCATAAAACAGCCTAAAAAAGTCCAAATCCAGAAATTCCAAAGCCATACGAAAGCTTAGAAACAGGGCTACATTTCATTAGAATACTGGATCAACCAATTCCGAAGAATTCCCAACCAAAATAACCAATTACCAAAGCTGATTACCAAGTTCGGACAAAAACAGGGCAGGAGGGGTAATTCCATCTTTTCACAAGCTAAGTTGCTCCGATTGAGCTGAAATTTTGTAGGCAACTATAAAATGTTATTCTCTACAACTTTAATGTTTTGTGCTAAGGCCAATTCGGCCTCTAACATGGAGCACTAAAACCGGACAGAATGTAGAACTTTGAAACCCTAACTTGCTAATTTATCTTCCAAACCAGAAATTTGCTGCAATTAACTACCATTCACACCAACTAGCTTCATTCTCAATCATTTCCAATTATCATACATAGCCATATAATATTAATCATATGCAAACAGCAAAAATCCCAAATAAATAGAAAACTTCATCAATCTTAACTAAAATCAAGAAATAGCCCACCAAATCACACTTGTAACAACCACAAGTCATTAATTAAGCATCTTTAGATAGAAGAGAGGGGTTCCATAATCACTCACCTTAGAACCAAAGAAGAGAGACCACTTAGCACCTTAAGCTTCCAAACAACTTCACCACACAACTCACTATCACTCACTTAATGATTTCTATGGAACAAAACAAGGTTAAGTGGTTGTATTCTTGGATTTGAGCAAGAGAGAATCAAGAAGTTGAAGAGGTTTTCTTTCTTCCTTTCTTGAGAGAGAGGTTCGGCCAGCACTATGAAGAAATGAAGAAGAAACAAAGCTCTAGAAAAGATAAGAAGGTTGGAGTTAATTTGGTCAAAGGGTTGACAAGTGTCACAATTTAATTGGAAGTCAAAATTTTCTTTTCTCTCTTGTTTTCTTGGTCAAATATTGTGGCTGGTGTATGAGATATTTTGAGGGTTAATTAACTGAAATAAAATGAGAAGATTAAGGTAATAAAGTATGGGTCAAGTGGTGTGTTTACCCGGTAACAAACGGTACCCGTCGATTCGAGCCGATTTTTCTTAAATCGCGTATACTAGGGTTCTTACTTTTTAATCACTAACTTATTATTATCACTTCAAATCATATAATATTTCCTCATCCAAAAGTCACTCTTAAGCACCAAATTTGATCCTCACTCCGTACCGGATAATCACCCGGCGAAAAATCGCGAAAACCCTAATTTGCTCCAATCTTGAAAATAAAGAGTGAAACCCTACTTTCTAGGTTCATTTGCACTTGTTGTGGAGTACTTGAGTAGTAGGATCATATTAAATGAATAATTTCCAAATAAAAGCAATTTTAAGAAAAGTGTGATGAATTTTACAATTTCATAGAATAAAATTAGGGTTTTGATTTAAATATGAGGGATTTAAACATAACATGCTAGTCACAAGTAAACTAGGGTTTTAAAGTACAAGTAGGGTTTCTAGTCTTTAAAATAAAACAATGTTTTAAGACAAAAATAAAATAAAAAAAACCATAATCTTTTCTTTGAGATTAAACAAAAATAGTATCCTAAACTTTGGGGTATCACAATCTCCCATTCTTCAAAGAATTTCATCCTCGAAATTGCAATCAACGAGCTAAGGGTTGGAAAACTCGAAATAATCAAAAGATCAAAAGGTGTACATATATATACAAGTCACGCCAAAATGTACGCAATATAATGCACCATATACACCAAGAGACATTTCAAGTTAGACAAAGTCAAGTGTAGCAAGTACTATATATGCAGGTATTAACATACCACAAGTAAATGACATATAGGGACAATGCAAGGGCAAAATGAAAGAAACGCGACTTGTCGTCCCACACTCAGAGAAAATCACCCTCGTCCGATTTCTTACTCCACTTCCCAAGGTGCCCGTTGATATCTTGTACTCACTCTAGCCGGACAAAGCCTGTTCATGTTCCCAAAATGCTAGTCTCAAGTACTTAGCAGCGCCTAAACTCTGGAGCACTCAGGCACAAGAATCCGAAATAAAACAGTTCACATCTCGAGCTGCAGTCCCAAGAGTAAACTATCTGCAATCGAAATTCCTACCTGACGTACCTATCTATGGTCCTCAGATACCATGAGAAAGATTTAAGGCCTATAACATTTATGATCCATAACTTATGCTCGAACGAACACTTAGTCCTTCATACTTATTCACCACTTCATCCAGGCTCACTCCGCACAGAGACCACGCGAAGCAGCTATAGGTTTTATCCCTCAATTGTTTAACTTTCAAATTACATCAAATCAAATCAAATCCCACAGTCCAGCATCCTACTTTAGCCTAGGATACACTACAGAGATCTGAATCCTAAGCTCTGATACCACCTGTGACGACCCCACTTCTCCCAAGGGCGAACCCAAGGGTATCGGCGGGCCGCCTGCCTAGCTCGCGCCACGACTCAAAACTTAAAACAATAAAAGCCAGAAAATTCAAAAGATTTCTATATACAATCCTAAAAAAGTTATAAATACATTCTCAAAAGTACCTGCTCACACTATTACATCCTTATAATTACCACCAAAACCAAAACCAAAACAAACATACTATAAGTCCAACTATTACAATCAAACCTAACTATGCTAGTGTGTGTGACAAAAGTCTCCGCGTCGACCCCTGCTAAGGAAAACAAAAGGAATGGGGTAAGCTATATGCTTAGTAAGTAAACAGGGCAAAAGCGTAAATTTCACGTAACAACAGTGACATAGTAAGAGTAAAGCAAAAGCAGAAAAGTAACATCACATAATAAGGATACAGGTGGCTCCAAAGCCAATTTATATGCCATGCGTGATCTCCTGCCGACACTCCGTCGACCACACTTAATGGTCCGTAGAACTTCACTTGTACACCCACCGACACCTTATCAACCTCACTGGCCAGTCACCTCACAAACTTGCCCGGGCGAACGAAATCACAAACTTGAGCTTGAGTCACAAGCTCGGGTCACAAACTTGGTCCACATACTCGGTGAACCGGATTCACAAACTTGGTGACCTCCAACCAGGTTGGACTGACTTCCACCAAGCCCTAACCGGCTCGAATAGTCCATCTAGGTCAAGAGCTCGCCCCAAACTCACAAACTTCACAAAATTATTCAAAATCACCCCGAGCCACAAGCTCAAGGGTTTTAGTTCCAAAATTGCTCATATACACAAGCCATGTACAGATATGTGCGCAAATTAGGGTCTAGGTCGAGTGCGATAAAGTACACCCTCGCCTAGGTACCCTCTTCATACAAATCGAAACACATAAGCAATGAACACACAAGAGCGGCCTGAATACTTACTCAAAATACAAAAGTAGTACTAAACCAAAATCGCTCCGCGCATGTTCGCTAGTAGTGGGCCCCACCGGCTCCGCCTAGCTCACCACTGTCTGAAATAGAAGATTGTGTCATAATATATCACAAATGGCCACTAACGTACTTAAAACAAGCAAAACGACAAAATTGGCACGCGCAAGTGCGGAAACGGCAAAAAGGGGCACACGCGCTCGCGCGGAACGGCAAACGGGACGGCCAAATCTGCCATCTCAAACCGTTTTGGTCAAAAGTTAGGCTAGGAGTGTCGGATCAAGGTGGGTGAGACACCGTTTCGAAGCTAAAAGGAAGAGCTACAACTTTAATTTAGGTATCTCTACCCAGATCTCAATAGGTATAGGTCAAAAATGCATGAAACAGTGCCAGATGTTTTATTGCGGTTTACCAAACAGGCCCTGTTTGCAAGGCTGTAACTCACGGCTCAGAAATCGAAATCAAGAAATTCCAGAGGCGTTAGAAAGCTGAGACATAAGGTTAAAACTTTGATGTTTTGGCCAAGACCTGAATCCACTCAAAACAGAACGAAAATCGAGTGCCAAAGTACCTGTCAGAACTGTCCAGATACTAGGCAGTTCTGACGATCGATTTTTTTTCGGTCATAACAGGAGCTACGGTACTCGGATTTCGACGTACTATATACTGTTTCGAAGCTGAGATCAAGATCTAAATTTCTTATGAAGGGATCAGCACCCAGTTCTTACATGATCAACACGGAAAAACCCACGATCAGAAACTAAAATTCAAAACGTACACAAACTAATGTCTAAAACAGGCCTGAGGGTTTTGTCCATAACTCAGGATACTCTAATCCGTTTGACCTGAGATTTTACAGGTAGATTCAGGACTTAAGAGGCTACAATGTTGGAGAAGGCCACTCAACCCAATTTCGAGTGTAACTACGTCAAAAAATGTAACATACTATACCAGAATCTCATAACAGGTTCACAAACCGTATTCTAGTCCAAGCATCATAAAACAGCCTAAAAAAGTCCAAATCCAGAAATTCCAAAGCCATACGAAAGCTTAGAAACAGGGCTACATTTCATTAGAATACTGGATCAACCAATTCCGAAGAATTCCCAACCAAAATAACCAATTACCAAAGCTGATTACCAAGTTCGGACAAAAACAGGGCAGCAGGGGTAATTCCATCTTTTCACAAGCTAAGTTGCTCCGATTGAGCTGAAATTTTGTAGGCAACTATAAAATGTTATTCTCTACAAATTTTATGTTTTGTGCTAAGGCCAATTCGGCCTCTAACATGGAGCACTAAAACCGGACAGAATGTAGAACTTTGAAACCCTAACTTGCTAATTTATCTTCCAAACCAGAAATTTGCTGCAATTAACTACCATTCACACCAACTAGCTTCATTCTCAATCATTTCCAATTATCATACATAGCCATATAATATTAATCATATGCAAACAGAAAAAATCCCAAATAAATAGAAAACTTCATCAATCTTAACTAAAATCAAGAAATAGCCCACCAAATCACACTTGTAACAACCACAAGTCATTAATTAAGCATCTTTAGATAGAAGAGAGGGGTTCCATAATCACTCACCTTAGAACCAAAGAAGAGAGACCACTTAGCACCTTAAGCTTCCAAACAACTTCACCACACAACTCACTATCACTCATTTAATGATTTCTATGGAACAAAACAAGGTTAAGTGGTTGTATTCTTGGATTTAGCAAGAGAGAATCAAGAAGTTGAAGAGGTTTTCTTTCTTCCTTTCTTGAGAGAGAGGTTCGGCCAGCACTATGCAGAAATGAAGAAGAAACAAAGCTCTAGAAAAGATAAGAAGGTTGGAGTTAATTTGGTCAAAGGGTTGACAAGTGTCACAATTTAATTGGAAGTCAAAATTTTCTTTTCTCTCTTGTTTTCTTGGTCAAATATTGTGGCTGGTGTATGAGATATTTTTAGGGTTAATTAGCTGAAATAAAATGAGAAGATTAAGGTAATAAAGTATGGGTCAAGTGGTGTGTTTACCCGGTAACAAACGGTACCCGTCGATTCGAGCCGATTTTTCTTAAATCGCGTATACTAGGGTTTTTACTTTTTAATCACTAACTTATTATTTCTCAAATTTTTCTTAAATTTGATCCTCACTCTGTACCGGATAATCACCCGGCGAAAAATCGCGAAAACCCTAATTTGCTCCAATCTTGAAAATAAAGAGTGAAACCCTACTTTCTAGGTTCATTTGCACTTGTTGTGGAGTACTTGAGTAGTAGGATCATATTAAATGAATAATTTCCAAATAAAAGCAATTTTAAGAAAAGTGTGATGAATTTTACAATTTCATAGAATAAAATTAGGGTTTTGATTTAAATATGAGGGATTTAAACATAACATGCTAGTCACAAGTAAACTAGGGTTTTAAAGTACAAGTAGGGTTTCTAGTCTTTAAAATAAAACAATGTTTTAAGACAAAAATAAAATAAAAAAAACCATAATCTTTTCTTTGAGATTAAACAAAAATAGTATCCTAAACTTTGGGGTATCACAGTCTTCTATCTTTTGGTCAAACAAAATACTTGGCTAGGGTTTTGCCACATAGCCCTTTCTTGTCCACAACTTCTCTTAATTCTTTGACTAACAATGTTTTAACCCTTCCAAATGTACCAATACCTACTCTCATATAACGTCCCTACCACAAATAAAAGCCACTTGGTAAAATGTAAGTGGTGAATTATTTAAAACCAACTCAAGAAATGGTTTTAATTCAAATAAAAGGAAACGAAATGTAATGCATGGAAAATGTTATAACACATAGGGAATATGATGCAAGGGCATATTATAAGTAGTCTAAGTCTTAGAATAAGGCATGTAGATAAGAAAAAATTGTGTTTTAAAGTGAGAGTCAATACAAGGGAATTGTTGTAACACATGTAAAATACAATGTTAGGGCATATAATGAGTGGTTTAAATCTTAGGACAAGGCATGTAGTTGAGGGAAATTATATTTTAAAGTGAGGGTTCTAACATATGGCACTTTTACTTGAGAATGTGTACTCTTTAATGCTAGGTAGAATTTACTTGTACATGGTTGGGTTTCGGACGCGTGCGAAATTTGAACAAAAAAGAAGAAAATTTCTGACCGTGAACTGTTCACTGAATCCGGCCAAGTATCCGTCCAGTTCTTGGCTGGATATCCGGCCGGATAGGCAGGGGAAATTGAAAAATTTTTTGAGTTGGCAACTGCTCCCAATCCGGCCAGGTATCAGGCCGAGTTGTGATGTGGCAGTTACTATTTGTGACAGCCTCACCTCACCCTAAGGCGAGCCAAAGGGTTCGGCGGACCGCCTGCCCAACTCTCGCCAGGAGTACGGAGTCGATACACACAAACCTACCATAGTACGCATGAAAGGATCCGAGGAAAACGAACAATCGGAAACATATATATTTACATTGGAGTCTTGAGCAAATGAACCAAAATACAGGCCAAAGTATATATGCTACACAAAATACAATTAGGGTTTCAGTTACAGAGGAGCATAAGCAAGAGAAGTCCTACAACTAGCTCAACTCTTTTCTTCCAAAAATCTTGGTTTCAAAACATGGAACCCTTTAGGGAAAACAAAGGTAACAGAAAGGGGTGAGCTTGCGCTCAATGAGGTACCAAAATAATAGCAAGTAAAAATCGTGGAACTTCATATTCAATTAGTCACATATGCAAATCAAATAAAGAATGAACAAACACCATAGATAGAAAGGATACGGGTGGCTCTCAGGAGCCAAATTCCCACTTGCTTCACCGAAGCTTGATCGAAAGAATAGTTGACACTCCGTCAACTTCCAAATGAAGTAACCAGTCCCGTCCTGTAGAGCACCACTTTACACCAAAATCCGTCCACCAAACTTTCCCTATCGGGCCCAAACTCCAAACAGAAATAGAAGTGGTAATACTCGAGTATACCGGAATCAAGGGTCTCAATACCCAAAGATCCCAAAACTGACTACCGTGGTTCGTTATCTAATCGACCAGGCCCTTGCCGGTCCGACTCGAGTAACTAGCCACAGGTGTTGAGCTCAGAGGTCATAGAAAGGTCGTTGGATACAAGCTTCCAAACGACGTCAGAACAGATACAGATACAGATAATAGATACAGATACAGATAACAGATAACAGATTCAGATTCGCACCAAAATTTGGCATGTGAACAGACAAGAGAACGAGTGTGATAAAGTACACCCTTGTCTCAAACAAAATAAACAGATAGTTCAGTCGTTCATATCACAGATTGCATGTACAGACACCGAGTTAAACAACAAGTGAGGGGAGTGGTACACTCACCGGTTCAAGTACGGATACTTCAAAAGTTTTCACTTCAAACTGGTTTTATTCGCCAAGAAACCCTAAAATCATCAAAGTAAAACAATTGAAGGTTTTATATCCAAAATCGAGTGAACGGAATGTACTAGTGAGGCTCGACTACATGTCGTACGTCTTTCCAGGTTATGTACTAGTACAAAAGAATAAAATATGACTTTTGAGCAAAAGATAACAGTTGGTCCTAGGGTTACAAACAACCTTCAAAACCCTTCATTTTTACTATGATCAACTCAAACTTAAAGGAACCAAACGGCCTAGAAAATTGGACAGCATTTCCCCTAAATTTGCTTACTTTTCCAGCCATCATGGCTTCATTGTCTTTCCTCAAGTCAGTCCAATTCAACACATAAGAAATCTCAAGACAATAGCCCTTCAACTAGGCTCAAGTTCATCCAAACACAAAGTAAGCCTAGGAATGCAACTAGAAATCAAGTTTTTAAAGACAAAAGCTAAATAACAGGTTTGATGTCTCTTAGCGGAACAGACACAACTGAAGCTACGCTTATCGAATTGGGGTGTAATTTATACTGTTTCGAAGCTGAGACAAAGAGCTAAAACTTTGATGAAGAATACTCAACCCCGTTTGTAGTGTATCTAAGTCAAAATTGCCATTCACAGAACCAGAATCTCACATTCGGGCTGGTTAACCGCCTTATGTGTAAATGACAATAACTCAGGCTACCGAAGTCAAAACGAGGTGATTCTAGGGGCGTTGGAAAGATAAGATATATACCTACATTTATTATGCAGACCTCCAAGGCCAAATCATGCATTTACATGGTCAAAAATTGAAAACTCCATGAAAACAGAAATCTGGGCGCCGAAACAGGGTTCATGGACAGTCAAGGGTATTTCGGTCATTTCACATGTTACAGTGATCCAATTGAGTTGAAATTTTGCAGGAAACTAGTTTATACCATTAGCTACAACTTTAATGTTTTGGGCAATATCTAATTCGGTAAGGATCAGGGTGAAAAGTCACGGTCAGATTGGGTGAAATGACAACCCTGTTCGCTGAACTCCTACCTAGGCCAGTCTGGGTATTTCCAACTTTTCACAAGCTACCAAGCTCAGATTGGGCTGAAAATTTACATGAAACTATAAAACATCATTCTATACAACTTTGATGTTTTAACCTATGGTTAATTCGGCTTCTATCCTAGTCGAATAGTACTGGGCAGAACAGGCCTAAAAGAAACCCTAATCTGGAATTTTTGCTTCAAACCAGAAATTTTCCACTAATCATTACAATTATCATACCAAAGCTTGATTCTAACCCATACTAGACCATCATACATGGCCAATCAACATTAAACAGAAAAATTATGCATAAGATCAAAAATTCATCAAACACCACCAAAAGTCATGAAAACCTCCACAAAATCACCTAACTAACCTTCACAAGTCATGAATTCATCATTATCAAAGCCAAAGATGGAATTTCTTGACTACTCACCTTGAAATCTCAAGAAAGGAAGCAACTTTACATCACTATCTTTCAAACCACTTCACAACCAACCTTAATACCACTAAACTAAGAGGTTTTATGGAGCAATTTGAAGATTAAACGGTTGAATTGAAAGATTGGGCAAGATTAGAGGTAAGAAAGTTTAGAGTTTTCTTTCTTCCTAGAATGAGAGAGAGAGAGTTGGCCAAGGATGTATGAAGAAGATGAATTTTTGGTCAATTTTTGTATTAATTGGTAAAGTAATGAATAGTGGTCAAAATTCAAGAATAAATCACAAGGTGACACTTGTCACCCTCATAAATGCTAAGCTATCCTTTTGTCTCTCCAACTCTCATCCATTTGGTAATCTCTAATTATCTTTTAACACCTGATAAATTAAACCCGGTATACACAACGTAACCTAATTGGTCGAATTTTATCGAACTTACCGCACTAGCGGGTCCCACATCCGGCATACACTCTTAAAATCTCATAAACTAACTTATACTAGAAAAAATGATTTCAAAACCATCTTTACTCATACAAATTATTTTCACAATTTTTTTGAATAAATAAAATGTAGAAAAGCATGCAATTAATAGAAAATAACCTAGCAATTAAGAAAATTGCGGGTTCTCACACTCTCTCCCCCTTAAAGAAATTTCGACCTCGAAATTTTCTTATCAACGGAATCTTTCAAAATCTAAGATACCTAACGGATCGTACCTTCTACGTCCTCAGACGAGTCAGGGACCTGATGGTGTTCTAAAGAATATACCCGAGCTGGTACCTTCAATCCAGTCCCTTCCTTTTCCGACTGTCCAGGGTTAGTCTTAGTTGGTTACGGGGTCCCTTTTCCTTTTCGCAATCGAACTGGGCAGTCAGCAATCCGATGATCGGTACTTCCGCAGCGCAGACATTTTCCCTCTTTCTTCCAACAATTTGCCTCCATATGATTTGGCCCTCCGCAGTATCCACAGGGCCACGAGTAGCAGAGACCGGTCCCCCTTGAGAGCCATCACGCGACACCCCCGGTTGTCGTACTTCCCCGTTTCCCTTTCCAATCTTAGGGGGTGTACTTGTACCTTCTTGCTCAGAGCTACTCCCGGGAAAGCCCCTTTTCTTGGCTTGGAAGTTTTTCACCTGCAGCCTAGCATTCTCTACTCATTGCGCCTTCTCTACGGCATCGCTGAAGGCGTTAATTTGGGCTACGACTAGATCTTTCTAGATCTCCACGTTCAGACCCTAGACGAATCGCCGTATTCTTCATTGCTCGGTCACGATGAGTTCGGGTGCGAATTTGGATAGCCGAGTAAATTGGCTTTCGTACTCGGCCACTGTCTGGGTCCCTTTACGAAGCCGGATAAATTCATCCTCCTTTTGTTCCTGAACTAGAGGAGGGAAGAATTTAGCGTTGAACTCCCTCATAAAATTCACCCAGGTCCTGGGCGTTTGTTCCCCTTCCCACTTTTGCCGTATGACGTTCCACCAGGAATGGGCCGCTCCTTCCAGTTGAAAGATGACGAAAGTCACCTGCCTCTCTTCCGTATAATGTAGGACGGCAAAGATGTCCATCATCTTTTCCAGCCACCTTTCGGCCACGTCCGGATCGGGCCCCCCGATAAATTTTGGTGGGGCAAACTTCTGGAACCTCTCGAGAGCCCTATCCTCGCTCTCCTCGTGGTTACCGGGGTTTCCAGGATTGTGGTTAGGGTTTTGACCTTGTTGGTTCACCACTTGGGCTAGCAAGTCAGTCATTTGCTGCATAGCAGCAGCTATTTGGACATTGGGATCAACCCTAGGTTCGGGGTTTGGTTCAGGTATTGGTTCTCGGTTATCCCTTTCGTTCGAGGGTTGCTTACGTCTGCGCCAACGACCTCGTCTACTACGAGTACCTTCCATTGGTCTAACCAATCTAGGGTCGAATAAAAACAATATAGCATTAAAGATAATTATAGGCATAAGCAAGTATCAAGAAGTACACACAGATCAAAAGCACATATAGATAACACAACTGTACCGAACAAGTCACACAGTAGCAGTCAATTAGATACAAATATGAGAGATCCATGAAAGTAAGGGGGTCATCCAAAAGTACTATAGACAGACTAGGTCATGAGTACAAAAATAACTCACAAAAAGCTTTTCCCCCTCTAGGGCTCCGTCCATAATCTACGAGAACAACATCATTAATATCTTAATCAAGGTTGATCACGCTGAACCACACCCGAACAAACCACACGAAGTTCCATAGAATCACATTTCTATTTCGCCCAATCCTTTCTAACCTAGACTCTCATCTCTTTCGTATCCAGGCGCAAGAATCCCATCTAAGATAATTCACAACTCGAGTCGGCCGGTCCCAAGAGTAAATCATCCATATTATAGATTCCTACCCGACATACATACCTATCTTCCTAAAGTTCCATGATAAAACTTTTACACTTATAACATGCCCGGTTCATAACTTATGCTCAAACGAGCACCTAGTCCTTCATATTTATTCACCACTTAGCCCAGGCTCACTCCGCGCAGAGACCACGCGAAGCAGGCTCTGATACCACCTGTGACAGCCCTACCTCAACCTAAGGCGAGCCAAAGGGTTCGGCGGACCGCCTGCCCAACTCTCGCCAGGACTACGGAGTCGATACACACAAACCTACCATAATACGCGTGAAAGCATCCGAGGAAAACGAACAATCGGAAACCACATATATTTACATCGGAGTCTTGAGCAAATGAACCAAAATACAGGCCAAAGTATATATGCTACACAAAATACAATTAGGGTTTCAGTTATAGAGGAGCATAAGCAAGAAAAGTCCTACAACTAGCTCAACTCTTTTCTTCCAAAAATCTTGGTTTCAAAACATGGAACCCTGTAAGGAAAACAAAGGTAACAGAAAGGGGTGAGTTTGCGCTCAATGAGGTACCAAAATAATAGCAAGTAAAAATCGTGGAACTTCATATTCAATTAGTCACATATGCGTATCAAATAAAGAATGAACAAACACCATAGATAGAAAGGATACGGGTGGCTCTCAGGAGCCAAATTCCCACTTGCTTCACCGAAACTTGATCGAAAGAATAGTTGACACTCCGTCAACTTCCAAATGAAGTAACCAGTCCCGTCCAGTAGAGCACCACTTTACACCAAAATCCATCAACCAAACTTACCCCTACCCGGCCCGAACTCCAAACAGAAACAGAAGTGGTAATACTCGAGTATACCGGAATCAAGGGTCTCAATACCCAAAGATCCCAAAACAGACTACCGTGGTTCATTATCTAATCGACCAGGCCCTTGCTGGCCCGACTCGAGTAACTAGCCACAGGTGTTGAGTTTAGAGGTCACAAAAAGGTCGTTGGATACTGTGAGGACTCGCAAATTTCTCATATTTTCTCAAAAATGTCTTTTATTTGGAAATTATTAATTATTAAAACCCTACTACCCAATCAATCCAAAATGAGTGTAAATAAATCTAGAAAGTAGGGTTTCACTTTTGGTTTCAAGATTGGGGCAAAATTAGGGTTTTCGCAATTTTTCGCCGGATGAATTTTCGGTACTGAGCAAGGATCAAATTTGGTGATTAAAAGTAACTTTTAAGTGAGAAATAATATGTGAGTAGGAGGAATGATATAGAGTTGGTGAATAGGAAGTAAAAACCCTAGTACATGTGTTTTTAAGAAAAAAGGTGCGAACCGACGGGTACCGCACATCACCGATTGAACGCACCACTTGACTGTCGCGCCCCACTTTTTGATAGTGTGTGTGAAAGTAGTGTGTATGTGAACGTGTGTGAAAAATGAAAATAAAAGGCCATGGGACTTGAAAATGCGACGATTTGGCCAAATAGAGTTCAAAAAGGGTTTTTTGCATGAAAAATGTAGTCGCCACTTGGTATGGAGTTAGGGTGTACCAAGTCACCCAAAAATGAATTTTTTGAAAAGCAAAGTAAACAAACCCCTTTTTAAGAACTCTTAGGTCTACGTAACCAAAGAAAGGGATCGGGGGTCACATTTGATAAGGGAGAAGGCAAAGGCAAAGCCTAAGGCACTCCCTTACCCTAGCCAAAGCTAGTTGCGCGATTTAGCCCCACGTTTCCTAATTCTTCTACCCAAAATATGCGTTGCATGTTGGATATGACTAATGCATATGAAAAAGAAATGCAATCCTAAATCTAAAATGTCTCTTACGAGGCTTTTTGGTCCCAACCACATGAGTTGTAGTGGCCAATAAGGAAAGTCCTCATAGAGGTCGCGAATGATGCAAATGAAGACTCAAATATGAATGCAAGTGTGAAAATGTAAGAGAACGTGCATGTGTGCGAATGTAAGACAAGTGCATGTATGCAAATTGAGAAAATAAAGGTGTTTGTGTGCAAATGGATGAAAATATGATAGTAGATACATATAAGTGCAATTGGGTGCAATTTGTGAGGTAGAAAAACAAGTGACAAGAGGAAAAATGTGTGAACATGGCATTTGCATTGAGAAGGATATAAATAGTGAGAAAATGTGGATAAGAGAGTGAGGAAGTGATATGATAAGAATGAGAGTGCATGAACCTAGAGGAATGCATCAAGTTGGGTACGGGAATGACTCCTAATTTTGCGACTTTAATTTTCCCTTTGATTAGAAGGAAGAACTAGCGTGCTAAGGCTATTTTGTAGCCACACTCGCTCGTTTCCCTTATCGAAAGGGGACTCTCAAGCAAATGTACCCTATGACTAGTATGAGGAAGCAAAAACCTAAAATGAAGGGGAAAGGATTGGAGGAGCATGCCAAATGCTAGAAAACTAAGAAAAATGCATGAAATGTAGTGAAACATGCAAGTATGAACTAGCGAGAGGGGACAGCCTATTGGGTCTAGCATTGGACTAGCCCTTTTCTAAAATTCTCTCGCAAGCATTGGACTTGCGAGAGCTCGAGGGGAAAAACCGTGGCCAGTGTTGGACTAGCCACGGTGATGCATTCATCCATTATAGACCAAATAAATCATGTAAAGGCTAATAAAGTAAATAAACACATAAATCACATATTGCACATAACACATAAGCATGGTATCTAGATGCAAGACCCTAAGAAAGCAAGTAACACGTAGCACGTAAGCATGCAAATCATGCTAATGAACCTATTACATTGGCTAACTAAAACAAATGGGGAAAGGGAAAAGTGAATAAAAATGCTCTCCAAGCCCTATCTATTACAAGCCAAGAGGTGTACACATATCCCATAAAAGAATAACTTAATAAAAGCAAAAGTAAATGAAATAAATGAAAGGAATTAAAGAAAGGCAAGGAAAGCAAAGTAGACATGCAATTCTCACTTAGCACGTTGGATCACATAGAGGAGAGACAAAAAGGATAAAAGAAGTTATACCTCCCTTGCGATGGTAATCAAATGAAGGAAAAATGGCTTCAAAACAATAAAAAGGTCAAGGTACCACTTTAATTAAGAAAAATTAAAAGAAATGTGCAAAACAAAGCCCACTTGATCATAAAGCTCTTAAAATCACGAATTAAGTGCAATTAAACAAAATATGGTGGCTAATTGAATCAAGCAAGCAATGAAGTTGCAAAAATTAAAAACTACTAAGGACCAAATTGAGAAGATTATTCAATTGATTGGGTCATAGCAGCATTAGTTGGAAGCCAAGGGGTCAAAGTGAAATTATTGAACATATTTCATGCAAGCTTAACGTAGAATCTTCCTTTTTGCAATTCATAGCTGCAATACTTCCGCAACTTTCAGCTATCCATCTTTTGGATCTTGTTGCGTCGACGACAGAAAAACAGAAACTGTGGCACACCATTTCAACAAAAGATCGAAACAATTCTCCCCTTCCTCCCTCTTGCATAATGATCAAACCATCAACCAAGTTACACAAAAAAAAACTGAACTGGGGCAGCATTAGCAAACCCAGATTCGTTCATCAGTTTCAAATTTCTGGTTTTCTTAGAGTGATTCCTTTTCATCCAAACACCGCTAATGACTTAAACAACACAGCCTTGGATTAAAGCAACAAGATTTCCAAACATTTTCTCACCTCTTGATCCCCCCCCCCAAAATCCTTTGAGAAAGCAGGAACAGGTTTTAAAGAAACAGGTGCTAGAAATGAAATGAATGGAAAAGGCAGCAAGAAGAAAGTAACGAAGGAACGGAGAAAGAATTCCTTTCTTGTGCATCCTAACCTCCCCTTTGGCCATGAGACAATGATGAAACCAGATTCATCAAAGTCCAACCATGAAATGAGGAGGAGCCGAAACATTTCCGGTCCAACACATGCACACATTCATTCTCATTTTCACAGCATTCAACATCGGACAGATTTTCACTTTTTAAACCAAGACTAACAAGCTCCTCAAACAATACGCAAACAAACCCCAAACAAAACAAGCCAGACCAAAGCTTCAACCCAAGTCAGACGCAAGGTTAATGCATATTAACTTAGCAGAGAACCAGCAAATGAACCAAACCCAGTTTCAGCTTAGCAGGTTGGGTTTCACTTAACGATAGAAATGAAACAGAAAACAGGATAGAAAGTTACCCGTTCCACCGCCCTTAAACCTGTACCCTCAGCAACAGGTGTAGCTGTAGTAGAAAGGAGGCAGCGACAGCAACGGCAGCGCCACCACCACAGCCAACGTCAATGATAAGATCCTCGACGTTCCTCTTCTCACAGCGCTTGGCAAAGACCAGTCGGATTCCACGGTCACACTAGCATCTTTCACCAACGTAGTGATCTTCTCCGCAGTGACAGGGATGCCATCATCATGAAGGACCAGACAAGCGTAGGTGTATGCGAGTTGTTATGGAGGTTTGCAGGCGGTGGTTATGGAGGTTTGCAGGTGGCAGTTATGGAGGTTTGTAGTGGCTTGGGCTGATAGCATGAGGAGGAGTCTGGGCAGGCAGCGGATGGAGCTGTGGTGGTTGGAAATTTTCTCCTCGCCGATCATTGAAACCGAAGCCTCCCCCCTCTGTTTTCTTCCCTAGCCGCTGTCTTGATTGATGGGAACGTTGTAGTTTGACGATGAAGAGGACGATAGGGTTTTGATGGCCATCCAGATCAATTGGGGCGACCCTCTTTTTCCTTAGCTCTGCTTTTCCTTTTCTGAAATCCCCCCAGCCGTCTCCCTCGTTCTCTTTTTTTTTTCCCTGCCGTCACACCAGCTCTCTCCCCTTTCTTGAACCCTTAGCCTTTCCTTTTATATCCTATCCCAACCTCTTAAACCTCATCTCAATGGCTCTAAACGAACTCGGCTCCTTCCCTCATTGTTAGCCATTGATTATGGCCTTTAATAGACAACAAGCAAGAAACCCGCAGAAGCTATCTTTTATTTTTCATTCATTTTCATTTTTCATTTTTTTTCTAATAAAGCAGTAAAAGTCAAACAAAAATAAGATTCAAACAAATGAAATGCCTTGAAAATTCAATTTTGATTGATGGTTTTTTTTCTTTTTTTCCAATCAGAATCACTTAAACTGCCTAAAACCCGCCTGCGGGTTTCCTTCTTTTTTTCCCCTTTTTTCCTTTTTTTTTTCAAAATAAACAATAAACCTTCCTAATTTGAATCTAAAAATTTAAAGAATATTTTTGTGGGCAATTCTCTCTTTTTTTTTCACAAAATGTTAAAATTAACAAACAAATAAGCAAAAATGAATAAAATTAACAAATTAAACTAAATTAAAAGATTTGATGTCCAAAATGCTTGGAAAATGTCTAAGATAAAATTTGATAATTAAAACAAAAACGAGTAAAAATTTGGTGTCTACAGTTTGCCCCTCTTTGTCTGAGTTTTGGAAAAACTTGAGACAAAGAAGTAGACACCAAATACTTACCTGCATTATTCGGTTGCGAATGATTCCAACGATTGCCGCCCTTGAAATGAGGACTGATCTCTTTATCAAAATGTTCAAATGGGATTGACCCAAACAGGAATTAAAAACGGGACTGACCCGAACATGGAATTTAAACGGGACTGACCCGAACAGGAATTTAAAACGGGACTGGCCCGAACAGGAATTTAAAACGGGACTGACCCGAACAAGAATTTAAAACGGGACTGGCCCGAACAGAAATTTAAACGGGACTGACCCGAACAGGAATTTAAAACGGGACTGACCCGAACAAGAATTTAAACGGGACTGACCTGAACAGGAAATTAAAAACGGGACTGACTCGAACAGGAATTTAAAACAGGACTGACCCGAATAAAAACATCATGGGATTGACCCATGTTTAACAGCAACGAAAATGAAATGCGCGCTAGTGGGACTGACCCATGTTTAGCGGTAAAGAAAACAGAATGCACACTAGTGGGACTAACCCATGACTAGTGGCGATGAAAATGAAATGCACACTAGTGGGACTGACCCACGGCTAGTGGCAGTAAAAGTGAAATGCACACTGGTGGGATTGACCCACGGCTAGCGACAATGAAAATGAAATGCTCACTAGTGGGACTGACCCACGGCTAGTGGCGGTGAAAATGAAATGCACACTAGTGGGACTAACCCATGGCTAGTGGCAGTGAAAATGAAAGGCACGCTAGTGGGACTGACCCAACGGCTAGCGGCGAAATAAAAGAAATGCGCACTAGTGGGACTGACCCAACGGCTAGTGGCAGTGCAAATGAAAGGCACGCTAGTGGGACTGACCCAACGGCTAGCGGCGAAATAAATGAAATGCGCACTAGTGGGACTGACCCAACGGCTAGTGCCAGTGCAAATGAAAGGCACGCTAGTGGGACTGACCCAACGGCTAGCGGCGAAATAAATGCTGGTATGTATGAAGAGACTGTGTAAGACTTGCTCGAAAAATTATCCGAAAATTTGCCCCAATATGATGAACTGGTCAATGGGATTAGACCCGAGCCTGCCGGGGTGTGAACGGTCAGCGGGATAAAACCCAGTTCGGCCGAGATTGGCGGGATAAAACCCAGTTCCAACGTGATATAAGCGGTCAGCGGGATAGAACCCAGTTCTGCCAAGGTTGGCGGGATAAAACCCAGTTCCAACGTGATATAAGCGGTCAGCGGGATAGAACCCAGTTCTGCCGAGGTTGGCAGGATAAAACCCAGTTCCAACGTGATATAAGCGGTCAGCGGGATAGAACCCAGTTCTGCCGAGGTTGGCGGGATAAAACCCAGTTCCAACGTGATATAAGCGGTCAGCGGGATAGAACCCAGTTCTGCCGAGGTTGGCGGGATAAAACCCAGTTCCAACGTGATTTTGTGAAGTTTGTGAATGGTCAGTGGGATAAGACCCAGTCCTGCCATCCAATTGGTCAAGAAATTGAATTTGATTTCCCAAGAAACAAGAATTTGAACTTGATTTTTTATTTTTGACTTTTGAATTTTTCTGATTTTTTGAGAGAATCTTTTCAAAATAATTTGCCCCAGTTTCCACCAATTATGAAACTGATCAATTGATTTGCCTTACGGCGTGGTTGCTCCTCCTTGAGGCCTTGATTGGTAAGATTTTGACTTATGCTCCTTCGTCGATTTCAACCATGGATACCTGCACAGGGGCTTACCAAAGTATGACATGCACTTGAATTTCAAAATATTGCAACTACTATTCATAGAAAGAGCAGTGTGATTGATTTGAAAGTATATTACTTGGCTCTTTGACGAAATCCTCAAATGGACTATAAAAAATTTGCCCCCAGTGTGGGTTTATTTTGCGAAATCTTGCAAATAAAAATTTTGCCCCAGTGTGGGCCCATTTGATTGCAAAAATTGATTTGGATGCCTTTCCATTTATTTGAACAAAGTAAGAAACTGTGTTTCCTATATAATGTGAAGATGCTTAACTCATACAGGAAATTTCATGATGAATTTCTCAAAATAATGCCAAATTAAAAGATTTTTCCTCACTTTAGCATCGATGTTTTGGGTAATGGGTCACCATTTCCCGTTGGCTCTCTTTCAGGACCAATCAAGTGGGGCGTTATTTTTGATTTGGAAGTGGCTAAGGAAAATGAGAAGTCGGGACTTGTTTTTATTCTTGTGCCCAAATTATATGTAATTCCTTCAATACCACATCTTAGTGAAAGCAAAGAGTTTGTCACTCTTATTTCTTAAGAAAACTTAGTCAACGTATAAGCTTTATAGGCTTGCAACAAAATAGGTAGAAGCGATAGCTAAACCTGTGAAAACTGGTTATACCCCCATGATCACAAATGATTGATGGATTTCTTACGAGCATAATCCTCACTTTGGATTGTCATGAAGGAATAAGTCAACGATGGACTTTATTAGCTTGTAATGTAGCTTTGAAAACGATAGTTAAAGAATAAAACTTTCAAGGACATTGCACCGAAGATCGCATTTTTCAAAATTGCCCCTATTTTGAACTCAAAAAATCTCAAACTTTGTTTGCATTTTTTCTCATCATTCACCAGGGACTTCAGCGTCGAATTTTTTCTGCATTTTCCTTGCATTTACTTTTCTTGCTTTGCTTTTTGCCTCTTTTTCCTTTCCCTCAACTTGGTGGATTTTCACATGGTGAGTAGCGCCAACCCCATACCCAGGCAATTCAGAAATACAGCTAAAATTTTCCGGCATCAGAAATTTTCTTGACAGGGCCATTGCAAAGAACAGAAGTCAGGACTTTCAGCTTTTGTAATGGGATTTGGTGGGGTGTTTAGAAAAGTTAAGGCTTGAAGGCAGATTTCAAGAGTGGTTTAAGTAATCTGAGATCGCATTGTTGTGCCAACCCTATTTTAGGGTTAAATCAAAATTTGCCAGAGCTTGTGCTCAATTGAGGCTTTTTCTCTTTCATTTTCTTTCGATTTTTCGGCCTTCTGCCATTTTTTTGGACTGTCACAAAATTTGCCCCAGTTTATTTTTGAACTTAGGTTCTCTTTTCTTCTTTTGCTTTTGATTTTGTTGCATTATCACTTTTCACTTCTTGAAACTTTTTCTTTTCCAACTCAAACTTGCCCCAGTGTGGGGTTTGCGATTCTCAGGGGTTGCCAAATGAAGTATTTTATTCTGAAGGCTCAAAAGGGATAACTAGGGATAGAATGTTTGATTGGAAAAAGAAGATGGCCTGACTTGTATTCCGTTCCTTACAATAACTCTGAGAGGAAACTTTCATTAATGCAAAATTTCTGGCATGTATCTGAATTAACTGACTGAGGAAGACCCTTGTTCATCCATATTTGTGAAACATAGGCGATCCACGCGGACAAAACTCTTCCTTTTCTCTTTTTCCAAAATTGAAGCCCAGATAGATTCAAATTTCTCCAATTTGTGATTCCCTCTTTTCTTTTCTTTTAGCATTTTTTCTTTTCTCTTTTTTTTTTTGAAAAATTTTCCAATCTCCCTCCCCAATATGGGGTGCGATCATAGATGCTTTGAAAAGAACCTCCAATTTTGGCTCAAATGAGGATGCAAGGGATAAATAGTGTTTAGGTTGTAGAAACGATGGCCAAAGTATCATTCTTACACCTCATGACAACCAAAGTAACGAAATGGTCATTGAAAATCCATTCCCTTTTTGATATTTGAAAATTTTCCAATATAGGGTAGTGATAATTGGGCTCTTATTTGAAACGAAATTACTCTTTCAAAGGCTCAAATGGGAGAGCAAATGATAAAATGCGTATAGGTAGAGAAAAGAATGCTCAAAGTATCATTCCAAAATTTCAAAACAAACAAGAATAATGCACATTTTTACTTTCACTTAGATGTGATTGAACCGGATTAGACACCTTGAACATTTTCAAGCAAAAGTTGCCCCAATTTATCAATCAATGTGACTGATTTTATTTTGGGGTTAAGTGGAGTGGGCAAAAATATGAATTGTACAGTGAAAGAGAAAAGGTATCTCATGGGGCCTTTTGAGCGACCTCTTTCAATCTTGAGCACTCTTATTGTGTAGCTCAGATCACCAATCTAGTGTACACAAGGATTTTAGAAAGCATACACTTGCGAATTTTCAGGCTGGAGGTTGAAAACAAATCCCAATTTAGTCTTATTTCTTAAAATTCATCATGAAATCTCCAATGAGCCAAAATAAACAATGAAATGTACATGAATATACATACAAAACAATAATTGTCTGAATAAAAGCTTCATCAATGCCAATGTTTGAAAAATTTAAAAGCAATACATATGAGAAAAATTCTATAAAATTCATTTGCACATGTATACACATTTTCTCTCTTAATATGCCCTTTTTCTTTGAGCAATGAAATCCCTTAGATGTTTTGCACGAGCGCTTTCAGATGAATTTTCGAATTCACATTGTAGGGCCTGCCTAAGAATCAAGTAATACTTGTAATTTTCAAACCTTATCAGATTAAAATTGTTATCAGATATGGAAAAATATTTTTCACCTTATTGAACTATTTTTATGAATGCAGGGGGAAGGGGGAAAAACAAAAGAAAAATACCCTGAGTTAGTAATCAAGATTATAAAATCGGCATGCATGTCCTATGGGGGAGCCCTTTTATGCCAAGGGTAGGCCTAGCATGAAAATGCAATCCTCTAGGGTAGGCACTATACCATACCTGACGAATCCGATCAATTGATTGAGTGAAAAATGATTTGAAAAATTTGGCCAATTTGGAGTGAGAAGAGACATTTGTCCTAAAAATGAGGGCAAAGTCGGAATGGATTGCTTGCTTTGTTCGACGCATGATGTGCCAAAGGGGGTAAAATGGTCAAATTCATTGAATGAAATTTGATTATTTATTGAAAATTGAATGGATAACCCTAAAAATGAATTAAACTAATCAAATGAATTGAATGAAATCCATTGATCAAACCGATCGAGTGAAAGGATGAATTATTCAAAAACGACCGAGTTGCCCTAAAAATAGGTAAATTGGTCAAATGAATTGAAATTGATGGTTTATTCAAAATCGACTAGATTGCCCTAAAATGGATAAACTAGTCAAATGAATTCAAAATCGACTAGGTTGCCCTAAAAATAAACAAATTGATAAAATGGACTGGATGAAATTGACGAATAAAATGATCCAATGGACTGAATGGAATTGACGGCTTATTGCGATGCATTAGTCTATGAGCCTTCTAAAATCAAATTTTGGCCTCAGTTTATTTATCGTCTCAATAGCGAGGAATGATTTGTGAATTTCTTCAAATTAATGTCCTTTTTGCAAGGGATTTTTACCAATTTGATAAAATGGCCAAAAAGTGATTATTAAACGCTCATATTCCAAAGATTGCTCTATGAAAATGATCGGATCCTACCTTACCTTGTGCACTACCCCTTTGGACGGTACAAAATGTAAACGTGCAATTCTCCTTGGATTAAGTATCCGAGACACAAGGTGACTTATTCCTAGCACGGGATCGTCTAAATGGCATTCCCTTTCTAGGGTTTATGCGTGATGCCAGTTTATTAAAGCAGTAAAATATGCAATTTGAAATGAAACATGACCTAAGGGACCCTTTATTTGCCAGGGTAAGCCTAAAATGATATGACATTATTAATTTATGAACGAAATATACCACAACTTCTTAAACGTGCAATATCCTATCTACACGGGTAGGCTTCTAAAAGAAGGTCATGCCAGACCTCTTATTTGCTAGGGGTTTGTGAATGCAATTGGGACACAAAACCAAGAAAAGTTAGTTCAGGCAGATAAATACACATAACACATTGTAGCAACGAGATAAAGCAATCAATACAAAGCAATAAAAGGGAAAAAGGGGTTGGATCCCTCCCCTCGTGAATAGTGTCCCTAGCTCAGGATAAGGCTGACTCTACCCTAGGCAAGCTATCATGGATGGATGAGGTATTGCCTCACTAATGCATCTAGACTTGATAGGTTTTAGGCCCCCGAGCCTTCAGACTTGGAAACCAAGAGTCATCAATCCCAAGGTTCTTTGTCGGTGGCTCGAGCGATTCCCCAGACATTGCTACGCACACGTCGTGTTACGGCTACATGTCTGAGTGAATCTATCGAAAATCCTCAACTTTCGACTAAAAGCTAAAGGCTATTGACCCAAAGCTTAAAGCGGAAGATTGAGTGACCCCTCGGATCGTGCTACGCACACGTCGTGTCACGATCACACGTCCAAGTGGGTCGCCTAAAATCCTAATAAGGTGGAGTGGCGTGACAAGCCACTAAAAGGAAAAAAAATGAGGGGTACAAATTAAAGCGTATGCACGTATGCTTGTGCTCGTTTGGAGGGGAGGGATCAAGAACCAACGCGAGGCTCTAGGGTATATCCCCCACCCAAATGCAATGCAAAGCGCGAGATAAAACAAGTACAACATACATCCAATCAACCAATCATACATACGCAACGCAAGTGAGGGAATAGTTTGATACGCGCGCGAGGCAAAAGGCCCTAAAATGGGAAATGCAACCCTAATATCCAAATGCTATACATAAAAAGGGTAGAAAACGAAAAAGAATAGCTAAATCAAAATGCTCGGACCCACTTAGGAGGTCCCCAGTGGAGTCGCCAACTGTCGCGGCCCATTTTTTGATAGTGTGTGTGAAAGTAGTGTGTATGTGAACGTGTGTGAAAAATGAAAATAAAAGGCCGTGGGACTTGAAAATGCGACAATTTGGCCAAACAGAGTTCAAAAAGGGTTTTTTGCATGAAAAATGGAGTCGCCACTTGGTATGGAGTTAGGGTGTACCAAGTCACCCAAAAATGAATTTTTTGAAAAGCAAAGTAAACAAACCCCTTTTTAAGAACTCTTAGGTCTACGTAACCAAAGAAAGGGATCGGGGGTCACATTTGATAAGGGAGAAGGCAAAGGCAAAGCCTAAGGCACTCCCTTACCCTAGCCAAAGCTAGTTGCGCGATTTAGCCCCACGTTTCCTAATTCTTCTACCCAAAATATGTGTTGCATGTTGGATATGACTAATGGATATGAAAAAAAATGCAATCCTAAATCTAAAATGTCTCTTACGAGGCTTTTTGGTCCCAACCACATGAGTTGTGGTGGCCAATAAGGAAAGTCCTCATAGAGGTCGCGAATGATGTAAATGAAGACTCAAATATGAATGCAAGTGTGAAAATGTAAGAGAACGTGCATGTGTGCGAATGTAAGACAAGTGCATGTATGCAAATTGAGAAAATAAAGGTGTTTGTGTGCAAATGGATGAAAATATGATAGTAGATACATATAAGTGCAATTGGGTGCAATTTGTGAGGTAGAAAAACAAGTGACAAGAGGAAAAATGTGTGAACATGGCATTTGCATTGAGAAGGATATAAATAGTGAGAAAATGTGGATAAGAGAGTGAGGAAGTGATATGATAAGAATGAGAGTGCATGAACCTAGAGGAATGCATCAAGTTGGGTACGGGAATGACTCCTAATTTTGCGACTTTAATTTTCCCTTTGATTAGAAGGAAGAACTAGCGTGCTAAGGCTATTTTGTAGCCACACTCGCTCGTTTCCCTTATCGAAAGGGGACTCTCAAGCAAATGTACCCTATGACTAGTATGAGGATGCAAAAACCTAAAATGAAGGGGAAAGGATTGGAGGAGCATGCCAAATGCTAGAAAACTAAGAAAAATGCATGAAATGTAGTAAAACATGCAAGTATGAACTAGCGAGAGGGGACGGCCTATTGGGTCTAGCATTGGACTAGCCCTTTTCTAAAATTCTCTCACAAGCATTGGACTTGCGAGAGCTCGAGGGGAAAAACCGTGGCCAGTGTTGGAGTAGCCACGGTGATGCATTCATCCATTATAGACCAAATAAATCATGTAAAGGCTAATAAAGTAAATAAATGTAACAGCCCCACTTTCCCCTAAGGCGAACCAAAGGGGCTAGCGGACTGTCTGCCCAGCTCTCGCCAGGACTACGGATCAGTTCACGTCGATCTAATACGCTCCGGAACATACCCACGCGTGTAAACAAGTCAAAATCACAAACAAATAAAAAAAAACGAAAATCGAAGCCGATTATGAACAGTACCGGCCACGTCAGAATCCAAATACTAGGCCGAGAGTAGCCAAAATTTTTCTTTTGCCGTTTGAAATACGAGTGGATCCGAAATTCAACCAAATATCAACCAAACATACACACATTGAAATGTAACAATTTCAAGCCAAAGCGGCATATCAAAAACCATTCATTACGAATATACATGTTCGGTTTGCCAATCAAAAGAAAGTAAACCCAATACAGATTAGGGTTTCATTCGAAGAGCTTTTCAAAATATACATTTACATGAGCTCAACTTGCTAGTACAACCTTTCCAAAAGTGATCATTTTCCTGTAAGGAAAACAAATCGAACGGAGTGAGCTAAAACTCAGTGAGTTACTACCACAATAGCAACTAAGATCACATAAGCATAACCTTTCAGTTCAAGTATGCAAATAAGAAGTAAATCAAATCAGTGAAAGGATACGGACGGCTCTCAAGAGCCCATTTCCACGCTTACATTCTTGATCCAATCTCATTGACTCTCCGTCAACGTTTATGAGTACCAACCGTAGACCTCACTTCACTCCATTCCTTCCACCAAACATACCCCAACCGGGCCCGCACTCCAATCAGTAACTTTTGGTAATACTCGAGTATACCGGAATCAAGAGTCTCATTACTACAAGATTCCCCAGTACAGTCCCCGTGGCATGACAATTTTCACGACCAAGCCCTCGCCGGCTCGATCCAATTGACTACCAAACGGGGGTTGAGCTCAGTGATACAGTAAAGCCGTTGGACATTCGTCCAAACGACACCAAATCATTTTTCCATGAATGGAATTCAGTATCTCATATAACAAGTGCAGTATTTCAGTAAAACAGTAAGCAGTCATGAATGAAATCACAAGGGGGTGAGGGCGGTCAAGTACACCCTCACCTCAATCACTTCCAATAGCCAAATAAGCCTTCAAGGCATCAGTTTCACATATAACAAAGCCACATTGTAACATTTAAGTGAGTAGTATACTCACCAATCAATTAAGTGCTATTTCATGCACTTCCGTCAGGAGAATGTCGTGAACCACCGTCACGCCCTAGAACACGTAAGCAAGTACAATGAGACTCAATAACGAGTCATAAAGCAATGCCAATCACAACCCCAATAGGGTTTCATAAGCATATACAAGCATTATAGCAAACCAGAAATTCAAACAATGGCATTAGCCTTGGCCCTGAAAATAAAACTGTTTTGTCCTTACTTTGCGGTAATGGCACCAAATTCACTACGGTTATCGGATGGGGGTGTAAGACCCACCGTTTCATAGCTATGAAACAGGGCTACAACAATGTAGAAGGTCACTCAATCCAGTTCCTAGCTTAACTAGGTCAAAAA
The DNA here is from genome assembly GCA_036785865.1 of Coffea canephora. Classification (NCBI taxonomy): domain Eukaryota; kingdom Viridiplantae; phylum Streptophyta; class Magnoliopsida; order Gentianales; family Rubiaceae; genus Coffea; species Coffea canephora. The sequence continues at coordinate 47,500,554 of CM071918.1, read as the reverse complement.
TGCCAAATACTAAACCAGAATGACCAAAACAGGTTTGCAAATCACACAAAACTGTAATTACTATAACTCAGTCTATACAAGTCCAAATGCCGAAATTCCAAAGGCATATGATAGCTAAGACATCCAGCTACATTTCATCAGAAGACACCAACAACAAAATCCAAACCAATTCCAGTCAAAATGGCCAACTACCAGTACAGTTTTCGCATTCTGTCCAAAGCAGAACAGCTACAGTAATTCCGTCATATCTCATTCTACATTAATCCAAATGATCTGAAATTTTACAGGCACCTCAAACACATCAATATCTACAACTTTCATGTTTTGAGAAAAGTCCAATTCGGCCTCTAACCCTATGATCCAAAACCGGACAGAATTAGGGGTTTATGAACCCTAACTTTTCACAATTTACTCCAAATCCAAAATTGATTGCATTTAGCAACAATTCACACCCACTAGAGTCATTTTAAACCATTACCATTCATCATACATTGCCACAACATCCCATTCATATTAAACCAGAAAATTCATCATAAAATGGAAAACTTCACCAAATCACTCCAAACCAAGATAAAAACCAGAAATTTCAGCCCTTTAATCACTAATAAGCATAACATAAGCATTATTAGATGTAGTAGGGTGTTCAAGCATCACTTACCAAGAACTCAAGAGAGAGAGGGATGTTGGCCACCTTAGACCTTCAAACAAACTTCACTAGGACACTTACTAGCACTAGAAGGAAAGATTTTATGGAGTGGAATCTAGTGTAGGCTTTTGTTCTTGGAAGATTGAGTGAAATGGAAGCTTGAAAGTTGAAGAAACTTTCTTCCTTCTTGAGCTAAGAGGGCCGGCCATCCAAGAGTGAAAAATGGTGATTTTTGGGCAATTTTTGGATATTTAATCCTTTGGTCAAAAAAGTCAAAAATTGGAATAGTAAATCTTAAAATTCACCCAATGAGAAAGTGACACTTGTCACTCTCATTAATGCATTCCTATCCTTTCTTTTCTCTCTCACATCAATCATTTCACACACTCTACTTATCTCTTAACACCCGATAAATTTTACACAGTATCCGAAACTTAACCTTATTGGCCGAATTTTTCCGAACTTTTCGCACTAGTGGGTCCCACGTCCAATATATATTCTTAATTTTCTAAAAACTCTCCAATATTAGAAAAATTATCTAAAAACTATAATTGCTCATAAAATCCACCAAGAAAATATTTCTAAGCCAGAAAACGCAGAAAACATGCTATTCAAGGGGATAAAACCCTAGGAAAAATTAACAGGGGATTTACGGGTCCTCACAATAAACACATAAATCACATATACCACATAACACATAACCATGGTATCTAGATGCAAGACCCTAAGAAAGCAAGTAACACGTAGCACGTAAGCATGCAAATCACGCTAATGAACCTATTACATTGGCTAACTAAAACAAATGGGGAAAGGGAAAAGTGAATAAAAATGCTCTCCAAGCCCTATCTATTACAAGCCAAGAGGTGTAAACATACCCCATAAAAGAATAACTTAATAAAAGCAAAAGTAAATGAAATAAATGAAAGGAATTAAAGAAAGGCAAGGAAAGCAAAGTAGACATGCAATTCTCACTTAGCACGTTGGATCACATAGAGGAGAGACAAAAAGGATAAAAGAAGTTATACCTCCCTCGCGATGGTAATCAAATGAAGGAAAAATGGCTTCAAAACAATAAAAAGGTCAAGGTACCACTTTAATTAAGAAAAATTAAAAGAAATGTGCAAAACAAAGCCCACTTGATCATAAAGCTCTTAAAATCACGAATTAAGTGCAATTAAACAAAATATGGTGGCCAATTGAATCAAGCAAGCAATGAAGTTGCAAAAATTAAAACTACTAAGGACCAAATTGAGAAGATTATTCAATTGATTGGGTCATAGCAGCCTTAGTTGGAAGCCAAGGGGTCAAAGTGAAATTATTGAAAATATTTCATGCAAGCTTAACGTAGAATCTTCCTTTTTGCAATTCATAGCTGCAATACTTCCGCAACTTTCAGCTATCCATCTTTCGGATCTTGTTGCGTCGACGACAGAAAAACAGAAACTGTGGCACACCATTTCAACAAAAGATCGAAACAATTCTCCCCTTCCTCCCTCTTGCATAATGATCAAACCATCAACCAAGTTACACAAAAAAAAACTGAACTGGGGCAGCATTAGCAAACCCAGATTCGTTCATCAGTTTCAAATTTCTGGTTTTCTTAGAGTGATTCCTTTTCATCCAAACACCGCTAATGACTTAAACAACACAGCCTTGGATTAAAGCAACAAGATTTCCAAACATTTTCTCACCTCTTGATCCCCCCCCCAAAATCCTTTGAGAAAGCAGGAACAGGTTTTAAAGAAACAGGTGCTAGAAATGAAATGAATGGAAAAGGCAGCAAGAAGAAAGTAACGAAGGAACGGAGAAAGAATTCCTTTCTTGTGCATCCTAACCTCCCCTTTGGCCATGAGACAATGATGAAACCAGATTCATCAAAGTCCAACCATGAAATGAGGAGGAGCCGAAACATTTCCGGTCCAACACATGCACACATTCATTCTCATTTTCACAGCATTCAACATCGGACAGATTTTCACTTTTTAAACCAAGACTAACAAGCTCCTCAAACAATACGCAAACAAACCCCAAACAAAACAAGCCAGACCAAAGCTTCAACCCAAGTCAGACGCAAGGTTAATGCATATTAACTTAGCAGAGAACCAGCAAATGAACCAAACCCAGTTTCAGCTTAGCAGGTTGGGTTTCACTTAACGATAGAAATGAAACAGAAAACAGGATAGAAAGTTACCCGTTCCACCGCCCTTAAACCTGTACCCTCAGCAACAGGTGTAGCTGTAGTAGAAAGGAGGCAGCGACAGCAACGGCAGCGCCACCACCACAGCCAACGTCAATGATAAGATCCTCGACGTTCCTCTTCTCACAGCGCTTGGCAAAGACCAGTCGGATTCCACGGTCACACTAGCATCTTTCACCAACGTAGTGATCTTCTCCGCAGTGACAGGGATGCCATCATCATGAAGGACCAGACAAGCGTAGGTGTAGGCGAGTTGTTATGGAGGTTTGCAGGCGGTGGTTATGGAGGTTTGCAGGCGGTGGTTATGGAGGTTTGTAGTGGCTTGGGCTGATAGCATGAGGAGGAGTCTGGGCAGGCAGCGGATGGAGCTGAGATGGTTGCTGTGGTGGTTGGAAATTTTCTCCTCGCCGATCATTGAAACCGAAGCCTCCCCCCTCTGTTTTCTTCCCTAGCCGCTGTCTTGATTGATGGGAACGTTGTAGTTTGACGATGAAGAGGACGATAGGGTTTTGATGGCCATCCAGATGAATTGGGGCGACCCTCTTTTTCCTTAGCTCTGCTTTTCCTTTTCTGAAATCCCCCCAGCCGTCTCCCTCGTTCTCTTTTTTTTTTCCCTGCCGTCACACCAGCTCTCTCCCCTTTCTTGAACCCTTAGCCTTTCCTTTTATATCCTATCCCAACCCCTTAAACCTCATCTCAATTGCTCTAAATGAACTCGGCTCCTTCCCTCATTGTTAGCCATTGATTATGGCCTTTAATAGACAACAAGCAAGAAACCCGCAGAAGCTATCTTTTATTTTTCATTCATTTTCATTTTTCATTTTTTTTCTAATAAAGCAGTAAAAGTCAAACAAAAATAAGATTCAAACAAATGAAATGCCTTAAAAATTCAATTTTGATTGATGGTTTTTTTTTCTTTTTTTCCAATCAGAATCACTTAAACTGCCTAAAACCCGCGTGCGGGTTTCCTTCTTTTTTCCCCTTTTTTCCTTTTTTTTTTCAAAGTAAACAATAAACCTTCCTAATTTGAATCTAAAAATTTAAAGAATATTTTTGTGGGCAATTCTCTCTTTTTTTTCACAAAATCTTAAAATTAACAGACAAATAAGCAAAAATGAATAAAATTAACAAATAAAACTAAATTAAAAGATTTGATGTCCAAAATGCTTGGAAAATGTCTAAGATAAAATTTGATAATTAAAACAAAAACGAGTAAAAATTTGGTGTCTACATTGACCCTTATTTTTTATATACTTAATCTCTTTAATATTAGAGCCAAACATCAGCTATAAAGCTGAGCAAGTTGGCCGAATTTTTTTACCAAAAACAACAAGGAAAAGGAAAAAAATTAAGAACCAATCTTGAAGCAACAAGTGGTAGTCTTCCCTTGGTTGGTTGACTAATGAATTTACATCATATTTATCCCTAAAACCAACTCCAAAGCTCTTCATTTCTGCACCATCACAGCCGAGAGAGAGAGAGAGAAAAGGGAGAGCAAGAAAAACAAGAAAAACAACCATTTCATCTTGAGTTTGATCATCCAAGTGAGAAATTAAACTTCTAAACCGATTAAAGAGTGAGTTGTGAGTTGGGAAGCTAGGGGAACTAAAAATTTCCAAAGGAGGTGGAGTAGCACTCTTCCAAGCTTTGTATTTGAGGTAAAAGACCTGATCATGGTTCTTGTTCTTTTAAATTTTGGTTTAAGATGTTATCTAGTTCATGTTTTGGCTTGATTACAAGATATGCAAGTTGTGGTGATAATTTTGGATGATATATGCAAGTTAGGGTTTAATAAATTTCTGCCTAAACTTGTGGTATAGTTAGTATATGTTGTATATAAGGTTATATAAGGGGCTTTGGTAGTGTTGGAAGCAAGAAAATAAATAGATTGTCATGAAATCCCAAAAACTCCAGATTTCTGGAATTTTATGTTTACATTCTGCCCGGTTTTAGTACTCATAGTTAGAGGCTGAATTGGGCTTGGTCTAAAACATAAAAGTTGTATAGAATGGTATTTTATAGTTTCCTACAAAATTTCAACTCAATCGGAGCAACGTTGCTTGTGAAACGATGAAAATACCCTCTCTGTTCTAGGTTACATTCCAGAGTTCCGCGTGGACAGTTTAGTCTATTTGGTTATGTTTATTCACTGTAATCCATTCGGATTTAGCCTTTTCACAAAACATGAAAGTTTTATTACTCTGTCTTAGCTTTTAAACGCCTCCAAAAATACCTTAAACGAACCTTGGTAGCCTGAGATATGACCATTCTAGTGCAGTGCAGTTAATTAGCCGCATAGTGGGAAGTTGGCTCTGTAATTTGGGAATTTGACCAGGTTACGCTGGAAATTGGATTAAGTGATCTTCATGAACATTGTAGCCCTATGTCTTAGCTTCGAAATGGTATAAGTTTCATCTCAATCCGATAAGCATAGTATCATTTGTGTCATTTCCGGAAAAACACGTCAAACCTGTCTTTTGCTAGGTTACATTTCCGCACTTGTTATCACTTTGATTTTTGGTCTTATGTTGTTATGAGCCTATGGAACGGCTATTTACTTGAATCTATGATATGTATGACTTTGGGTTTGAATGAGAAAAATAATGAAGCCAAAATGGCTGGAAAATCAGGTAAACACAAAGGGCATGCTGCCCAAATTCACGTTCGAAGACTAGAGAGATTCACTTACGACTTGGGTAAGGTTGACAAACGACTATCATTTGAACCATCTAGGACTTTTGCTACTTTGGTTATCGAGGGTTATACGTTAGAACCTATCCGAACTTGTACCCCAGGGAAGGTGGTATTAATCGCTATAAACCTGTTTTCCTTGCACTTTCGACTTAAAAGCTATTTCCAAGTATAATTGATACCAAAGTTTACCATTTGAAAAGTGAGCGAGTGATCTACGGATATTTTCCAAACGAATTTCAATTTCTTGATTATTATTGAACGAAACGTCTAAGTTTCGAACCTTACATGATTTTCCAAGTTCTTAATCAACTTCTTATCGCAGATCTGGACTCCAAGCTAGGAGTATCATCTGGACGAGACCACTAAAAACACTAAACTTGTTTTGGTGAGTGCTTTCAAATATCGAATTGCACTTAATACTTGTATTTGATACGTGACCAATGTGATTACATGTTATATACGTGAAATTTTAGGGCAAGAGTGTACGTTATCGCACTTGCCCTAATCAAAATTGCTATTGTTCCATGATTTCACTTGAAATGCTATACTTGCATACAAATTTCATCTTGTCTGGAATTCCAGAAATCCTGAGGCTAGTTAATCGAGTCAAGCTGGCAAGGGTCTGGTCGATTAGATAACGAACCCTGGGTAACTAGTAATGTCGAGTGGAGTGTATCTCCTCGGCAGAACGGTATACTCGAGTATTACCACCCGTGTCTCGTGTGATGTGCGGGCCCGGAAAAGAGGGTTGATTGGTGGACGGAGACTGGCGTGAAGTGGGGTATTATTGTTGGACTAGTTATGACTTGAAAGTTGACGGAGTGTCAACTACCGACCGATCAAGCTGGAATGGAACCGAGAGATGAGTTACTGTATCCTTATATGTGAACGTGAACTTGATATTTCTTGACTAGCTAAAGTAATATTTCTCTGATTTGACTTGTTTGCTTGATATATTACTATTACTTGGGTTGTTGACCAATTTGATATTTGGAACTTCACTGAGCTTTGGCTCACCCCGTTAGTTTTGTTTTCCTTACAGGAGTACGAGCGAGGCGTGAGACACGTAAAGGCTAGCGTAGTCTAGTTTTTTGTGACTTTTGACTTTTGACTTGTACTCACGCTATTCCTCGAATAGAATGTTTTGTACTTGGATTGTACACACTTTAAACTAGATTGGGTATATTGAGACTTTGTACCTTGGTTTGTACCAATGTAAATTATAAGTTTGAATTGTGAATGTTATTCATGGGTCATGGATGTATGCACGTGCTACGAGCTAGTGAGTGAGTCCTGGCGAGAGTTGGGCAGGCGGTCCGCCGAACCCTTTGGTACGCCTTAGGGGGAGGTGGGGTCGTCACAGGTGGTATCAGCGCCTAGGTTGTGAATTGATCTAGATAGATTGAGTGCTTGATATGATAGGCTAGGGTTTTATTCTTGAGCTTAGCTTTTAGCCTTGTTTTCTACGTGTTGTGTACTTACTGTTGCCATGTTACTTGTAAACCTAGGTTATGGCGGGTACTGACGCCTCTAGGAGTGCTGGGCCGTCCCAGCCTGTGCCTACAGACGTACCGACTGATGTACCGACTGACGCGCCTACGGACGCTCCTATCGACGAGCCACATCTGGAGGGGCCTATTTGCCGTGTGATTTCATATCAGGAGAGCCCTGGTGGGCCAGTGCAGCGATGGTCCCCAGAGAGCAAGATCCGGCGCCGCGACTGCTAGAAGACCTACTCCTACCCCGATCGGGTAGTGATGTGAAACCCCGATCTAGACAACCAAAACACCATGGCTTAGGCAGCGGAAATTTGACCCAACTAATCCCTAGAAGTCACGAACAATTTTGATATTATCTCAACCCGTAACTACTCGAATTAACGAACCAAATTGGAGGTAGTAGAACGCCACAATCAAGGAGATACTCGATTGATAAGTTCGGGTGAATAACTTGAGAAGATTCTCAAGTATTCAAAGGAAACTCTCTTGCCAAAGAGAAAGTGAAAACTCACTAATTGTATTTAATAGTCAAAAACTGATCCCAAAACAAAGAGGAAGTGGGGCTATTTATAGCCCTTACAAGCATTAACCCTAATCCAAAAATTGACCAAACTACCCTACATACTTAAGGAAGATGTTGGGCCTCACTTACTAACAAATGGGCCGCAACCAAAAATCAACGAGGAAAATCAAATAATCCTGCTAAACTCAAGTATTCGTGCAACCAACTAGTCTTCACTTGAATCTTCAATTCCCCATGTGCTTGAATGGGCCTTGGTCTTTATATTCTCATCATTCCCCTCCTCTTAAAGGCGATTTGTCCCCAAATCATGACTCTCTTACAAAACAAAAGTCATGAGAGCATGTGTATAGTCACCAAGCAGCCTGCATGTCGCCTTCTTAAGCGAAGAATGATCATGACATCCTTGTGTGGAACAAGGACAACTCGTGGTGGTGGTAGATACATGTCGCGGACAGCAAGATTTCCACGACAATGGTCACACCAGCGACGTCTCAACCCTATGGGTGGATCGTGAGCGGACACCCGGTGAACCAAGGTTTGGTTGGGCTGCGAGTTATACGCGTCAAGACGTGCAAAAACTGCATCAAAGGCCAATGTAACTCGACTAGTGTTGGTTGAAATTACTTGACCAGCACTCTCTTCGCAGATCTCTATGGTTGCGTGTGAGGACTCGCAAAAACTATTATTTTATGCCTAATTTATGGCTTAATAAATTATTTAATTGGATTTTATTTCCAAGGAATATTTTCTAGTCCTGTTAGACCTATATAAGTGGTAGTATATCTTCGTTATATTTTTAAAATGATTCGTTTCGAAAATTAATTTCCTAGAGCGCGTTTAGAAAAAATAGTGAATAGTACTTGGAGATTTTATCCGCGTAGTAGCCCAATAAGCTTGGAATATTGGGGGCTTGTACTATGGTCCTAAAATAGGTAATCTTATGAATAAATATTCAAGTGATAGTTAGTAGTGCAATCGTTATAGGAATTTTTCGAAAGTTCCGCGTTATAGCGGTAAAATTTGACGGTACGCGTTTTCACACGCGCGACTTCAATTGAAGGACTTTAGACCCTTATTTCGGGACAATTAAGAGTGAATAATATTTACAAGAATATATATGCCTTGGAGGTTTAGTGCACTAGTGAACCAAACGCGCGAGAAAATCGAGTCCAAACGCACCCTAAATTGCACTATTTCAAGTTGACTTTGAGGTGCATTTTGCACCACACAAAGAATCTTCCTTTGGAAGCCAATTGCATCAGCACTCTCTCTCTCCTCACCTCACTTGGCCGAGCAACAAGAAAGGAGAAGAACTCTCCATTGTTCTTCATTTTTCATCTTCAATCCATGCACTAAAATCCACCCAAATCACACCAAACTTGGAGATCTCTTAGCAAACCACTTGGAGACTACATCTAGCTAAGGAGGAAGGGAGCTTTCACGGTTTCTTTGGAGCTTCAAGAGGGCCGAAAATTCTGACCTTGCAAACCAAAGGAGTAGGTAATGATCAACCCTTGGATTCTTATCTTTTGGAGATTATATGACAAGATTAAGCTCATGCATGCACTTAGTTACTTGATTATGGTGTAAAAATGTGATTGTGGGCTCTTGGAATTCCCACACTTGGGTTGTTGTTGCTGATGTGATGATTAATGGTGATTATATTGTTGGTTTAGTGATTATAATGATGCATTAGTGATGGGTAATTAGTGGAAACTTCATTGGGTGTAAGAAGCTAAACTTTCCGATTTTGCCCCTGCCATGTTCGGCCATTTCCAGGCCAATTTTTAATGGTTTAATGGCTTGAATTGGATGCTTATATGATGTATTAGAGGTGTGGAAAATTTCATTGAAAAATAATGAGGTTTGAATGAGCAAATGAATTTTTGTTCGAAACCAGCAAATCTGGAAAACTGATTCGCGTATGCTCTGACCAGCAGTAGTAATTTGGCCATAACTCTGTCCTCAGATGTCGAAATCATGTACCGTCGGTGGCGTTTGAAACTAGACATTCCTAGCTTTAATTTGGTATATAATGCACGTTCTGATTCTTTGTGACCAAGCCGAACCAAATGTTTTAAGTTCGCTGTCCTGTTGCTCTGTTCATCTGGAATGAAGTGTTCAGGCAGCAACTTGATGCCCAAATTTGAACCAGATGGGTGCCGAATTTGGAAATGATTTCTTCTGTGATATTTTAACTCTATGAATGTATTTTCCAACGGCGTAAGCCATGCTCAATTTCGAGCTATAATGACTGAGTTGTGACTGAATCAAGTGGACTGCTCTGTTTTGGAAAAACCCTAATGTTTGGACTGGTTTGGAACCAAATCTTGGAGTGAACTTGTTAGTTGATGTTCTTGATATTAAACACTTACCAAAGGTATCATGGGTATATCTTAGACCCTTATTTCACAAATGAACCATGGTTGGATAACTTTCTTGGTTAAACGATTGGAAATTTGGAAAATGAAAATCAAAGGCAGAATGCCTTAGGATTTTTCTTGAACTTCGGTTGGCTCATTAACTACCTTGCCGAAGGTATTTTTCCCCGAAATTTGATAGAGAGATACTTTCCATATAGTATTGAAATACTGCCAATTTTAGTGCCGATTCAAGTTCGTTTCGATACCCAATTGAATTACTAAAGTTAGAGGTTCAAATCTGGAAAATTCTCATCCAGTCTTGAATTTCCCCAACTTCGGGCTACCGTATCTCGGTACTCGAAACTCCGATTCTTGACCCGCTTATTTTGTTATAAACTTCACTTACAACACTAATTGAGCTGCAAATTTCAGAGGCCGGTTTGCAACGTGTGAATCGTGCCGGATTTTCAAAGTTGGCCGAAATCCAACTTAATTCTGCCTTGTAAACTGAAGCTGCGTATTCAAGCCCATTTTTGATCACTTTCCACTTCGATTCATGGAAAAGTGTCTTCTAGGAACTTATAGTACTCTCTAAGAGGTTTCCAACGGTATAAAGTTTTCCAATTCTCGACTTATATCGAGCGAGTTACGATTTTTCAAAGATTTATCGTAAAACTGAAAAATTTTCCAACTTCAAAGAAATAGAGTTTTTCAAGAACTCTTTATTCTTTCGATATTCTTAAACGTTTTGCTTACGATTTTCAAGAGAAAAACTCAAATAATATTGTACCTAATAAAAGGCAAGTCGAACCTCGATTTACGTGAAATTGAGGTTTCTTTTTGGAAATAATTCTTAGATTGTACTAGTGTACAATCTTTCTTGATAAGTGGGTTAATTGTGTGATTATCCACTATTAAATTGCCAGGCGCGCAAGGAGACCTTCAAGAGGATCTCACCGTGGACACTTGAACTTCCGGAAAATAATTCTTATTGAATTGCTCGGTGAGTGTCAAGTGTGTGAATATTGATACTTGCTTATTTGTGGTATTTGTTGAAAGTTTTAAAAACAAGGGCGGGTGCGTACTTTATCGCACTCGTTCTAATTTCAAATGAATGAATGAAATGTATTGAATGAATGAATGAAATGCAATGTTATGTCATGAATGCTTGTGTCGTTGGAGTGAACCTCCTCGACCTTCCAATGAATGGGGGACGCCCAAACTCATAGGCCGTCCTTAGACTCGAGCCAGCAATGGGCTTGGTCGGGGATTTGGATGAGCCATGAGATACACATAAGCTCGACCTAATAAGAGGTCTTGCTTGGCATACTCGTCGAGTATCGCCCTAAAAATAGACTTGTGGGCCCTTGGGGTGTACGGTGGACGGAGGGAAGAAAGTGGTGATCTACGGAAATGGAAATACCGACCCGGTTGACAGGAGGGTCAATGCGGGAAAGTATACGAATGACATCGACAGATCGAGTGGAACTTAGCTCCTGAGAGCTACTATATCCTTGAATTGTTTCTGATTACTTTTCCTGTTTGATAGATTGATTATTGAAAAGACATGGCTTTATTTATTAAAGTTGGGATTGTTATTTGATTACGTGCTTGCATGTGTGTTCTTGGCCTCACGAGCGTTTAGCTCACCCTATAGTTTTGTTTTCCTTAACAGGACCGACTCTTGGAAAAATATGGAGAAACCATCCGTTGTAGTTTTGTTAAGACTCCTGTTATATATTTTGACTAGTCCCTGGTTTGGGTTGTACTTTTGGAAATTGTAAACTTGAAATGTTTGGGCCCTGATGTGTACTTTGAATTGAAGTCGTTTCATGATTACCCGATGTACTGGTTATACATTAAGTGACTTATTAAGCTTGAACGCTTCCGCATTATTGTATTCATGTTGCTCTCATCGAAGTGCTTAATTCGGTTTTAAATTGAATGGAATTGCTTGAGTCCTGGCGAGAGCTGGGCAGGCGTCCGCGGATACCCTTTGGTCCGCCTTAGGGAGATGTGGGGCGTCACAGTTGGTATCAGAGCACTAGGTTAGAGGTCTATATGGGAGACATATTAGATACTCTACCTTTAAGACTCGATATGGGATAACTTAATCCTACCCTAAGTGATACTTGAGGCGAGCTAGCAACTAAGTTAGTCCTACCTCAAGTGACGGATGGGATGAACCAGCTATTAAGATAGACATGCATTGCAGGATGTTGGAACTGAGTAGTGATTTAAGTTCTAACCTGAAAATATTATTATTGTTATTATTTTGCAGGGATGGCTGATGGAAACGGAGCCCCGGCAGCTAACGGGAATGGCCATGCGAATGGTCATTACGAGCCCCTTAGGACTATCTACTACCGATCTATAGCAGGAGGAGCTCGTGTACGCTACTCACCCTATGACAGATACCCTATGTTCGTGTAGGTTGACCTTCGCCTACCCGAACCATCTAGTGTTTGCTTTGGACGACGAGCGTCGTCAGTTGGTGGATGCCAACCGAGATCTACAGGCTGAGGTAGATGAGCTTAGGCAGATGGTGGGCGCTCAGGGTGAGCAGATTGCTGAGCTTGAGGAGGTGCTAGAGGGTGAGGTAGCCACATCTGCAGTGGTTAATGAGGAGCTTCGGGATACTAGGGCTCGACTCATTAGGTTAGCACGAGATGTCCGTACTCGGGCTTTCGAGATGCTGGTTGATGCTACTAGTCTGGTTGAGGACGCTGCTGCGGTGATTCCTGATGATGAGGAGGAGGATCCGGAGGAGGATCCCGAGGAGGAGGTTCCTCCTGATAGCCCTGCTATGGACTAGGATCTTGGTCGTTGACCCCTTTTGACTTTTGACTGGTACAGTTAGGACTAGTTAGGGTGACGCGAGTGCTGAGGCCATTGTATTTTGCATGCTTGTGTGGCCTACTTTTGGGCACTTGTTCTTACTTTAGTCTTCTGTGACTAGAAGTATACTTCTGAGCACCTGTGTGCTATATTTTGTGAATTGTCCCTAACTTGCTAATTGTACGAACTTGACATGCTTATGAATGTAAATTATTGTTAATTTTAATGCTTTCTTGGTTAGTTCTAATTTTGATATATTTCTTGTTTGCTGGTTAAATTAATTTATTTCCTTGCACTAGGCACCTTTAGACTAATGGAAGGACTAAGGAGTGGTCGAGGTCGTGGGCGAGCGTCTAGACAGGCCCAACCTCAGGGGGATGACCAGGGTTCGGCAACTGGACCGACCCAGGGACAGGAAAACGTTGAGGGTAACCAAGTGGCTACTGCCATCAATAGGATGACTGATATCCTAGAACGTCTAGCGGAGAGACAGGGTCCTGGACCATTTAACCAACCTGGGGGCCAGGATAGAAGAGAGGATAGAGCTCTGGAAAGATTCCTAAAGTTTAACCCGCCTAAGTTTATGGGTGAACCTGACCCCGAAGTAGCGGAGAATTGGTTAGAAAGGATGACCAACATATTCGCCGCTCTAGACTATACTGAGGATAGACGAGTGAACTTTGCTGCTTTTCAATTTGAGGGAGTAGCCCGTGCTTGGTGGGATTTGATAAAAGGAAAATGGGAAAGAGCTCGAACCCCTTGGACTTGGGAGAATTTCACTAGGGAGTTTAATGAAAAGTTTCTTCCGCCCTTGATCCAAGAGAAAAGGGAGGACGAATTTATTAAGTTGAAACAAGGAACCCTTACTGTAGCAGAGTATGAAGGGAAGTTCACTAAACTTTCCAAATACGCTCCTGAGTTAGTAGCCGATGAACGGAGAAGGATTAGAAGGTTCATACAGGGACTTAATGTGGAACTTCAGGAGGGCCTGGCTGCAGCCCAAATCTCTACTTTTACTGAGGCTTTAGAGAAAGCGCAAAGGGTTGAGAATGCAAGATCTCAAGTGAGGGATTTCCACAATAGAAAAAGGAATTTCCCTAGTCGCACTACTGGGCAGACCAGTAAGTTTGTTCACCCTTCTAAAAAGGGGAGAGGGGAAGGGGGAACGAGAACTGCTGGAGCTTCTAGGGGAGCTCTATCTAGGGGAGGTCGTAGCGGGACGACTCAAGCTAGGGGAGCACCATCTGTTGGATCGACTGTGACCCCTCAAGTTACTTGTGGGTATTGTGGTAAACCCAACCACTCTGAGAATGACTGCTGGAGAAAGCTGGGAAAATGCTTGCTGTGTGGGAGCACTGAGCATCAAATCGCGAATTGTCCGAAATCGTCGAAGGCAGGGGGAAGCCTGCAGAGGCCTGAAAAATCAACCTCTAAGCAGACCAGTGCCGGAGGGAGTCGACCGAAAGTACCGGCTAGGGTCTACGCATTGGACTATCCACAAGCTCCAGATGCGACCGAAGTGGTCGAAGGTACAATTCCAATCTTTCACCGCCTAGCTAGGGTTTTAATTGATCCGGGTGCAACGCACTCTTTTGTAAACCCTGATTTCATGAGTGGAATAGACTTGAAGCCAATTAAGTTACCATATGACTTGGAGGTTAAAACACCCACTGGGGACAAAAGTCTAATTGCTAATATGGTTATAAGAATAGTGAAATTTGCGTGAGGGAAAGAAAATTGCTGGCCGATTTGATAGGCTTAGCGATTAAAGGATATGATGTGATCCTAGGGATGGATTGGTTAGCCCGTTATAATGCTCAGTTAAATTGTAGGACGAAAATTGTAGAATTGTGTATTCCAGGGGAGGCAACCTTGAAATTGGATGTAAGGGGTAAGTTAGCCTCGTCTGCACTTATTTCGGAAATTCGGGCTAGAAAGTTGTTAAGTAAAGGAGCTCAAGGGTATTTGGCTTTTCTTATTAATACCCCTAGCGATAAGGTGAATCTGGAGGACACACTGGTAGTAAAAGAATTTTCTGATTTTTTCCTGAAGAATTGGAGTCTCTACCCCCGGAACAGGAAATAGCTTTTAAAATTGATTTAGCTCCGGGGACAGCACCTATATCAAGGACACCATACAGGATGGCCCCAGCTGAATTGAAGGAGTTGAAATTACAATTACAGGATTTGTTGGAACGAGGTTTTATACGGGAGAGTGATTCCCCGTGGGGAGCCCCCAGTTTTTGTTTGTAAAGAAGAAGGATGGGAGTTTGAGGTTATGTATAGATTATCGAGGCTTAAATGATGTTACGATTAAGAATAAATACCCACTGCCCCACATTGATGAACTGTTTGACCAACTGCAAGGGGCGGTAGTGGTTTTCAAAGTTGGATCTAAGGCAAGGTTACTATCAATTGAGGATTTGGAGAAGGATATACCTAAGACTGCTTTTAACTCAAGGTATGGGCACTTCGAGTTTGCAGTGATGCCTTTTGGGTTAACCAATGCACCTGCCGCTTTCATGGATTTAATGCATAGGGTTTTTAAGCCTTACTTAGATCAATTTGTGGTGATTTTCATTGATGACATTTTGGTGTATTCTAAGAATGTGAGAGATCATGAGAAACATTTGAGGATTGTTTTACAAATCTTGAGGAACATCAGTTATATGCTAAGTTTAGCAAGTGTGAATTTTGGCTAAAGGAAGTGACTTTCCTAGGGCACATAATTTCTAAGGATGGGATTAAAGTGGATCCAGCTAAAGTGGAAGCTGTTTCGAAATGGAAACGACCGGAAAACCCAACGGAAGTTCGGAGTTTTATAGGACTGGCAGGATATTACCGGAGATTCATCCAGGATTTTTTGAAAATTGCTGGACCTATGACTGAGTTGACCAAGAAAAATGGAAAATTTATTTGAAGTTCTAAGTGTGAAGGAAGTTTTCAGGAGTTGAAAAGACGGGTTGACTAGAGCGCCTGTCCTAGCTCTACCAAATGGACATGATAGTTTTGTGGTTTATACAGATGCATCTAAGGAAGGTTTGGGATGTGTTTTGATGCAAAATGATAGGGTGATAGCTTATGCCTCCAGAAAGTTGAAACCGCATGAAGGAAATTATCCGACCCATGATTTGGAGTTAGCGGCTGTGGTCTTTGCTTTGAAGAAATGGAGACACTATTTATACGGAGTGACATTTGAGGTTTTTACAGATCACAAAAGCCTTAAGTACTTTTTTTCTCAGAAGGAGCTGAATTTAAGGCAACGTAGATGGATGGAATTTTTGGAAGATTATGACTGCACGATTAAGTACCATCCTGGGAAGGCCAATGTAGTGGCCGATGCTTTGAGCCGTCAGGTACAAATGGCTGGATTGATGGTTAAGGAATTTCGATTGTTGGAGAAGTTAGCTATTGGAATCCCCGATTAGAACCAAGGAAAGTGATTTTGGGGAACATTGTGATAACCTCCACTTTATTGGAACGTATTAAGGAATCTCAGGAAAAGGACCCTGAAATGCAAAAGTTGGTGGAGAAAGTCAAGATGGGAGACCAGACCGATTTCACTTTGGGATCGATTTCGAAATCTTTGGGATCGGATGGAATATTGAGATTTCGAAATCGGGTGGTCATGTCAAAGGACGAAGGGCTTAGAAAAGAAATTTTGGAAGAGCCACCGATCAAAGTTTACAGTACATCCAGAGGAATAAAATGTACCAAGACTGAAGAGTCTATATTGGTGGAAAATATGAAGAAGGAAATTGCCCAATTTGTTCAGACATGCTTGGTTTGTCAACAGGTTAAAGCGAACATCAGAAACCATCTGGGCTTTTGCAACCTCTAGAAATACCTGAGTGGAAATGGAAAATGTTACCATGGACTTTGTATCAGGTTACCAGGACACAGAGAGGCATGATGCATTGGGTGATAGTGATAGAAGATGACAAATCGGCTATTTTCTGCCGATTAATATGAAATATATTGGAGAAGTTGGCCAGATTGTACTGGATGAGATCATCAGACTACATGGTATACCTGTGAGTATTGTGTCGGATAGGGATCCAAGATTTGTTTCGAGGTTTTGGCAAAAGATGCAGAAGTGTTGGGGACTAAGTTGAACTTTAGTACACCTATCATCCCCAGACTGATGGACAATCTGAAAGAACAATTCAAACTCTGAGACATGTTGAGGACTTGTGTACTGACTTTGGAGGAATTGGAGTAAGTTCTTGACTTTAGTGGAATTTGCCATAACAATAGTTTCCACTCTTCTATTCAAATGGCTCCGATAGCACATTTATGGTCGGAAGTGTAGATCCCAATTGTTGGGATGAAGTAGGTGAACGGAAAATTAGACGCGACTACTGTATCTTGGATTGACGAGGCATGAAAAGGTGAAATTGTACGGCAAGAATTCAAACCGCTCAGAGTAGACAAAAATTATGCCGACCATCGGAGAAGGATTTGGAGTTCACTGTTGGAATATGGTATTTCTCAAGATTACGCCTTTAAAAGCAAGTTTTGATGTTCCGAAAAGGAAGAAACTACAACCAGGTTTGTAGGGCCTTATAAGGTTATTTCAGCGAGTTGGGAATGATAGCCTAATAAGCTGGAATTACCACCGAGTTTATCTCGTATTCATAACGTGTTTCATGTGTCCATGCTTAAGATGTATCATCCAGACCCCTCTTCATGTTTTACAAACCGGAGAATATTGAGATCGATGAAACCCTAACTATGGGAGAGACCGGTAAAACTTCTGGATCGAAAAGTGAAGGAATTAAGGAACAAGCAGATACCACTAGTGAAAGTTTTATGGAAGAGCCATGGAGTAGAGAAGCACATGGGAAGTTGAAGAGACAATCAGGGAAAGTATCCAGACTTGTTCACCGACCAAGGTAAATTTCGAGGCGAAATTTTCTTAAGGGGGAGAGGATGTGAGGACTCGCAAAAACTATTATTTTTATGCCTAATTTATGGCTTAATAAATTATTTAATTGGATTGTCGGACTCATTAGGTTAGCACGAGATGTCCGTACTCGGGCTTTCGAGATGCTGGTTGATGCTACTAGTCTGGTTGAGGACGCTGCTGCGGTGATTCCTGATGATGAGGAGGAGGATCCGGAGGAGGATCCCGAGGAGGAGGTTCCTCCTGATAGCCCTGCTATGGACTAGGATCTTGGTCGTTGACCCCTTTTGACTTTTGACTGTACAGTTAGGACTAGTTAGGGTGACGCGAGTGCTGAGGCCATTGTATTTTGCATGCTTGTGTGGCCTACTTTTGGGCACTTGTTCTTACTTTAGTCTTCTGTGACTAGAAGTATACTTCTGAGCACCTGTGTGCTATATTTTGTGAATTGTCCCTAACTGCTAATTGTACGAACTTGACATGCTTATGAATGTAAATTATTGTTAATTTTAATGTTTCTTGGTTAGTTCTAATTTTGAATATTTCTTGTTTGCTGGTTAAATTAATTTATTTCCTTGCACTAGGCACCTTTAGACTAATGGAAGGACTAAGGAGTGGTCGAGGTCGTGGGCGAGCGTCTAGACAGGCCCAACCTCAGGGGGATGACCAGGGTTCGGCAACTGGACCGACCCAGGGACAGGAAAACGTTGAGGGTAACCAAGTGGCTACTGCATCAATAGGATGACTGATATCCTAGAACGTCTAGCGGAGAGACAGGGTCCTGGACCATTTAACCAACCTGGGGGCCAGGATAGAGAGAGGATAGAGCTCTGGAAAGATTCCTAAAGTTTAACCCGCCTTAAGTTTATGGGTGAACCTGACCCCGAAGTAGCGGGAGAATTGGTTAGAAAGGATGACCAACATATTCGCGCTCTAGACTATACTGAGGATAGACGAGTGAACTTTGCTGCTTTTCAATTTGGGAGTAGCCCGTGCTTGGTGGGATTTGATAAAAGGAAAATGGGAAAGAGCTCGAACCCCTTGGACTTGGGAGAATTTCACTAGGGAGTTTAATGAAAAGTTTCTTCCGCCCTTGATCCAAGAGAAAAGGGAGGACGAATTTATTAAGTTGAAACAAGGAACCCTTACTGTAGCAGGAGTATGAAGGGAAGTTCACTAAACTTTCCAAATACGCTCCTGAGTTAGTAGCCGATGAACGGAGAAGGATTAGAAGGTTCATACAGGGACTTAATGTGGAACTTCAGGAGGGCCTGGCTGCAGCCCAAATCTCTACTTTTACTGAGGCTTTAGAGAAAGCGCAAAGGGTTGAGAATGCAAGATCTCAAGTGAGGGATTTTCCACAATAGAAAAAGGAATTTCCCTAGTCGCACTACTGGGCAGCAGACCAGTAAGTTTGTTCACCCTTCTAAAAGGGGAGAGGGGAAGGGGGAACGAGAACTGCTGGAGCTTCTAGGGGAGCTCTATCTAGGGGAGGTCGTAGCGGGACGACTCAAGCTAGGGGAGCACCATCTGTTGGATCGACTGTGACCCCTCAAGTTACTTGTGGGTATTGTGGTAAACCCAACCACTCTGAGAATGACTGCGGGAGAAAGCTGGGAAAATGCTTGCTGTGTGGGAGCACTGAGCATCAAATCGCGAATTGTCCGAAATCGTCGAAGGCAGGGGGAAGCCTGCAGAGGCCTGAAAAACAAAACCTCTAAGCAGACCAGTGCCGGAGGGAGTCGACCGAAAAGTACCGGCTAGGGTCTACGCATTGGACTATCCACAAGCTCCAGATGCGACCGAAGTGGTCGAAGGTACAATTCCAATCTTTCACCGCCTAGCTAGGGTTTTAATTGATCCGGGTGCAACGCACTCTTTTGTAAACCCTGATTTCATGAGTGGAATAGACTTGAAGCCAATTAAGTTACCATATGACTTGGAGGTTAAAACACCACTGGGGACAAAAGTCTAATTGCTAATATGGTTATAAGAATAGTGAAATTTGCGTGAGGGAAAGAAAATTGCTGGCCGATTTGATAGGCTTAGCGATTAAAGGATATGATGTGATCCTAGGGATGGATTGGTTAGCCCGTTATAATGCTCAGTTAATTGTAGGACGAAAATGTTAGAATTGTGTATTCCAGGGGAGGCAACCTTGAAATTGGATGTAAGGGGTAAGTTAGCCTCGTCTGCACTTATTTCGGAAATTCGGGCTAGAAAGTTGTTAAGTAAAGGAGCTCAAGGATATTTGGCTTTTCTTATTAATACCCCTAGCGATAAGGTGAATCTGGAGGACACACTGGTAGTAAAAGAATTTTCTGATGTTTTTCCTGAAGAATTGGAGTCTCTACCCCCGGAACAGGAAATAGCTTTTAAAATTGATTTAGCTCCGGGGACAGCACCTATATCAAGGCACCATACAGGATGGCCCCAGCTGAATTGAAGGAGTTGAAATTACAATTACAGGATTTGTTGGAACGAGGTTTTTATACGGGAGAGTGATTCCCGTGGGGAGCCCCAGTTTTGTTTGTAAAGAAGAAGGATGGGAGTTTGAGGTTATGTATAGATTATCGAGGCTAAATGATGTTACGATTAAGAATAAATACCCACTGCCCACATGATGAACTGTTTGACCAACTGCAAGGGGCGGTAGTGTTTTCAAAGTTGGATCTAAGGCAAGGTTACTATCAATTGAGGATTTGGAGAAGGATATACCTAAGACTGCTGCTTTAACTCAAGGTATGGGCACTTCGAGTTTGCAGTGATGCCTTTGGGTTAACAATGTTGAACTTCGGTTGGCTCATTAATACCTTGCCGAAGTATTTTTCCCCGAAATTCGATAGAGAGATACTTTCCATATAGTATTGAAATACTGCCAATTTTAGTGCCGATTCAGTTCGTTTCGATACCCAATTGAATTACTAAAGTTAGAGGTTCAAATCTGGAAAATTCTCATCCAGTCTTGAATTTCCCCAACTTCGGGCTACCGTATCTCGTACTCGAAACTCCGATTCTTGACCGCTTTTTTGTATAAACTTCACTTCAACACTAATGAGCTGAAAATTTCAGAGGCCGGTTTGCAACGTGGTGAATCGTGCCGATTTTCAAAGTTGCCAAAATCCAACTTAATTCTGCCTTGTAAACTGAAGCTGCGTTTCAAGCCATTTTTTGATCACTTTCCACTTCGATTCATGGAAAAGTGTCTTCTAGGAACTTATAGTACTCTCTAAGAGGTTTCCAACGGTATATAGTTTTCCAAATTCTCGACTTATACGAGCGAGTTATCGATTTTTCAAAGATTATCGTAAAACTGAAAAATTTTCCAACTTCAAAGAAATAGAGTTTTTCAAGAACTCTTTATTCTTTCGATATTCTTAAACGTTTTGTTACGATTTTCATGAAAAAACTCAAATAATATTGTACCTAATAAAAGGCAAGTCGAACTCGATTTACGTGTAATTGAGTTCCTTTTTGAAAAATATTCTTAGATTGTACTAGTGTACAATCTTTCTTGATAAGTGGGTTAATTGTTGATTATCCACTATTAAATTGCCAGGCGCGCAAGGAGACCTTCAAGAGGATCTCACCGTGGACACTTGAACTTCCGGAAAATAATTCTTATTGAATTGCTCGGTGAGTGTCAAGTGTTGTGAATATTGATACTTGCTTATTTGTGGTATTTGTTGAAAGTTTTAAAAAAAAGGGCGGGTGCGTACTTTATCGCACTCGTTCTAATTTCAAATGAAATGAATGAAATGTATTGAATGAATGAATGAAATGCAATGTTATGTCATGAATGCTTGTGTCGTTGGAGTGAACTCCTCGACTTCCAATGAATGGGGGACGCCCAAACTCATAGGCCGTCCTTAGACTCGAGCCAGCAATGGGCTTGGTCGGGGATTTGGAGAGCCATGAGATACACATAAGCTCGACCTAATAAGAGTCTTGCTTGGCATACTCGTGAGTATCGCCCTAAAAATAGACTTGTGGGCCCTTGGGGTGTACGGTGGACGGAGGGAAGAAAGTGGTGATCTACGGAAATGGAAATACCGACCCGGTTGACAGGAGGGTCAATGCGGGAAGTATACGAATGACATCGACAGATCGAGTGGAACTTAGCTCCTGAGAGCTACTATATCCTTGAATTGTTTCTGATTACTTTTCCTGTTTGATAGATTGATTATTGAAAAGACATGGCTTTATTTATTAAAGTTGGGATTGTTATTTGATTACGTGCTTGCATGTGTGTTCTTGGCCTCACGAGCGTTTAGCTCACCCTATAGTTTTGTTTTCCTTAACAGGACCGACTCTTGGAGAAATATGGAGAAACCATCCGTTGTAATTTTGTTAAGACTCCTGTTATATATTTTGACTAGGCCCTGGTTTGGGTTGTACTTTTGGAAATTGTAAACTTGAAATGTTTGGGCCCTGATGTGTACTTTGAATTGAAGTCGTTTCATGATTACCCGATGTACTGGTTATACATTAAGTGACTTATTAAGCTTGAACGCTTCCGCATTATTGTATTCATGTTGCTCTCATCGAAGTGCTTAATTCGGTTTTAAATTGAATGGAATTGCTTGAGTCCTGGCGAGAGCTGGGCAGGCGTCGCGGATACCCTTTGGTCCGCCTTAGGGAGATGTGGGGCGTCACAGTTGGTATCAGAGCACTAGGTTAGAGGTCTATATGGGAGACATATTAGATACTCTACCTTTAAGACTCGATATGGGATAACTTAATCCTACCCTAAGTGATACTTGAGGCGAGCTAGCAACTAAGTTAGTCCTACCTCAAGTGACGGATGGGATGAACCAGCTATTAAGATAGACATGCATTGCAGGATGTTGGAACTGAGTAGTGATTTAAGTTCTAACCTGAAAATATTATTATTTGTTATTATTTTGCAGGGATGGCTGATGGAAACGGAGCCCCGGCAGCTAACGGGAATGGCCATGCGAATGGTCATTACGAGCCCTTAGGACTATCTACTACCGATCTATAGCAGGAGGAGCTCGTGTACGCTACTCACCCTATGACAGATACCCTAAATGTTCGTGTAGGTTGACCTTCGCCTACCCGAACCATCTAGTGTTTGCTTTGGACGACGAGCGTCGTCAGTTGGTGGATGCCAACCGAGATCTACAGGCTGAGGTAGATGAGCTTAGGCAGATGGTGGGCGCTCAGGGTGAGCAGATTGCTGAGCTTGAGGAGGTGCTAGAGGGTGAGGTAGCCACATCTGCAGTGGTTAATGAGGAGCTTCGGGATACTAGGGCTCGACTCATTAGGTTAGCACGAGATGTCCGTACTCGGGCTTTCGAGATGCTGGTTGATGCTACTAGTCTGGTTGAGGACGCTGCTGCGGTGATTCCTGATGATGAGGAGGAGGATCCGGAGGAGGATCCCGAGGAGGAGGTTCCTCCTGATAGCCCTGCTATGGACTAGGATCTTGGTCGTTGACCCCTTTTGACTTTTGACTGGTACAGTTAGGACTAGTTAGGGTGACGCGAGTGCTGAGGCCATTGTATTTTGCATGCTTGTGTGGCCTACTTTTGGGCACTTGTTCTTACTTTAGTCTTCTGTGACTAGAAGTATACTTCTGAGCACCTGTGTGCTATATTTTGTGAATTGTCCCTAACTTGCTAATTGTACGAACTTGACATGCTTATGAATGTAAATTATTGTTAATTTTAATGGCTTTCTTGGTTAGTTCTAATTTTGATATATTTCTTGTTTGCTGGTTAAATTAATTTATTCCTTGCACTAGGCACCTTTAGACTAATGGAAGGACTAAGGAGTGGTCGAGGTCGTGGGCGAGCGTCTAGACAGGCCCCAACCTCAGGGGGATGACCAGGGTTCGGCAACTGGACCGACCCAGGGACAGGAAAACGTTGAGGGTAACCAAGTGGCTACTGCCATCAATAGGATGACTGATATCCTAGAACGTCTAGCGGAGAGACAGGGTCCTGGACCATTTAACCAACCTGGGGGCCAGGATAGAAGAGAGGATAGAGCTCTGGAAAGATTCCTAAAGTTTAACCCGCCTAAGTTTATGGGTGAACCTGACCCCGAAGTAGCGGAGAATTGGTTAGAAAGGATGACCAACATATTCGCCGCTCTAGACTATACTGAGGATAGACGAGTGAACTTTGCTGCTTTTCAATTTGAGGGAGTAGCCCGTGCTTGGTGGGATTTGATAAAAGGAAAATGGGAAAGAGCTCGAACCCCTTGGACTTGGGAGAATTTCACTAGGGAGTTTAATGAAAAGTTTCTTCCGCCCTTGATCCAAGAGAAAAGGGAGGACGAATTTATTAAGTTGAAACAAGGAACCCTTACTGTAGCAGAGTATGAAGGGAAGTTCACTAAACTTTCCAAATACGCTCCTGAGTTAGTAGCCGATGAACGGTGAAGGATTAGAAGGTTCATACAGGGACTTAATGTGGAACTTCAGGAGGGCCTGGCTGCAGCCCAAATCTCTACTTTTACTGAGGCTTTAGAGAAAGCGCAAAGGGTTGAGAATGCAAGATCTCAAGTGAGGGATTTCCACAATAGAAAAAGGAAATTTCCCTAGTCGCACTACTGGGCAGACCAGTAAGTTTGTTCACCCTTCTAAAAAGGGGAGAGGGGAAGGGGGAACGAGAACTGCTGGAGCTTCTAGGGGAGCTCTATCTAGGGGAGGTCGTAGCGGGACGACTCAAGCTAGGGGAGCACCATCTGTTGGATCGACTGTGACCCCTCAAGTTACTTGTGGGTATTGTGGTAAACCCAACCACTCTGAGAATGACTGCTGGAGAAAGCTGGGAAAATGCTTGCTGTTGGGAGCACTGAGCATCAAATCGCGAATTGTCCGAAATCGTCGAAGGCAGGGGGAAGCCTGCAGAGGCCTGAAAAATCAACCTCTAAGCAGACCAGTGCCGGAGGGAGTCGACCGAAAGTACCGGCTAGGGTCTACGCATTGGACTATCCACAAGCTCCAGATCGACCGAAGTGGTCGAAGGTACAATTCCAATCTTTCACCGCCTAGCTAGGGTTTTAATTGATCCGGGTGCAACGCACTCTTTTGTAAACCCTGATTTCATGAGTGGAATAGACTTGAAGCCAATTAAGTTACCATATGACTTGGAGGTTAAAACACCCACTGGGGACAAAAGTCTAATTGCTAATATGGTTATAAGAATAGTGAAATTTGCGTGAGGGAAAGAAAATTGCTGGCCGATTTGATAGGCTTAGCGATTAAAGGATATGATGTGATCCTAGGGATGGATTGGTTAGCCCGTTATAATGCTCAGTTAAATTGTAGGACGAAAATTGTAGAATTGTGTATTCCAGGGGAGGCAACCTTGAAATTGGATGTAAGGGGTAAGTTAGCCTCGTCTGCACTTATTTCGGAAATTCGGGCTAGAAAGTTGTTAAGTAAAGGAGCTCAAGGATATTTGGCTTTTCTTATTAATACCCCTAGCGATAAGGTGAATCTGGAGGACACACTGGTAGTAAAAGAATTTTCTGATGTTTTTCCTGAAGAATTGGAGTCCTCTACCCCCGGAACAGGAAATAGCTTTTAAAATTGATTTAGCTCCGGGGACAGCACCTATATCAAGGACACCATACAGGATGGCCCCAGCTGAATTGAAGGAGTTGAAATTACAATTACAGGATTTGTTGGAACGAGGTTTTATACGGGAGAGTGATTCCCCGTGGGGAGCCCCAGTTTTGTTTGTAAAGAAGAAGGATGGGAGTTTGAGGTTATGTATAGATTATCGAGGCTTAAATGATGTTACGATTAAGAATAAATACCCACTGCCCCACATTGATGAACTGTTTGACCAACTGCAAGGGGCGGTAGTGTTTTCAAAGTTGGATCTAAGGCAAGGTTACTATCAATTGAGGATTTTGGAGAAGGATATACCTAAGACTGCTTTAACTCAAGGTATGGGCACTTCGAGTTTGGCAGTGATGCCTTTTGGGTTAACCAATGCACCTGCCCGCTTTCATGGATTTAATGCATAGGGTTTTTAAGCCTTACTTAGATCAATTTGTGGTGATTTTCATTGATGACATTTTGGTGTATTCTAAGAATGTGAGAGATCATGAGAAACATTTGAGGATTGTTTTACAAATCTTGAGGGAACATCAGTTATATGCTAAGTTTAGCAAGTGTGAATTTTGGCTAAAGGAAGTGACTTTCCTAGGGCACATAATTTCTAAGGATGGGATTAAAGTGGATCCAGCTAAAGTGGAAGCTGTTTCGAAATGGAAACGACCGGAAAACCCCAACGGAAGTTCGGAGTTTTATAGGACTGGCAGGATATTACCGGAGATTCATCCAGGATTTTTTTGAAAATTGCTGGACCTATGACTGAGTTGACCAAGAAAAATGGAAAATTTATTTGAAGTTCTAAGTGTGAAGGAAGTTTCAGGAGTTGAAAAGACGGTTGACTAGAGCGCCTGTCCTAGCTCTACCAAATGGACATGATAGTTTTGTGGTTTATACAGATGCATCTAAGGAAGGTTTGGGATGTGTTTTGATGCAAAATGATAGGGTGATAGCTTATGCCTCCAGAAAGTTGAAACCGCATGAAGGAAATTATCCGACCCATGATTTGGAGTTAGCGGCTGTGGTCTTTGCTTTGAAGAAATGGAGACACTATTTATACGGAGTGACATTTGAGTTTTTACAGATCACAAAAGCCTTAAGTACTTTTTTCTCAGAAGGAGCTGAATTTAAGGCAACGTAGATGGATGGAATTTTTGGAAGATTATGACTGCACGATTAAGTACCATCCTGGGAAGGCCAATGTAGTGGCCGATGCTTTGAGCCGTCAGGTACAAATGGCTGGATTGATGGTTAAGGAATTTCGATTGTTGGAAGAAGTTAGCTATTGGAATCCCCGATTAGAACCAAGGAAAGTGATTTTGGGGAACATTGTGATAACCTCCACTTTATTGGAACGTATTAAGGAATCTCAGGAAAAGGACCCTGAAATGCAAAAGTTGGTGGAGAAAGTCAAGATGGGAGACCAGACCGATTTCACTTTGGGATCGGATGGAATATTGAGATTTCGAAATCGGGTGGTCATGTCAAAGGACGAAGGGCTTAGAAAAGAAATTTTGGAAGAAGCCCACCGATCAAAGTTTACAGTACATCCAAGAGGGAATAAAATGTACCAAGACCTGAAGAGTCTATATTGGTGGAAAAATATGAAGAAGGAAATTGCCCAATTTGTTCAGACATGCTTGGTTTGTCAACAGGTTAAAGCCGAACATCAGAAACCATCTGGGCTTTTGCAACCTCTAGAAATACCTGAGTGGAAATGGGAAAATGTTACCATGGACTTTGTATCAGGTTTACCAAGGACACAGAGAGGCCATGATGCCATTTGGGTGATAGTGGATAGATTGACAAAATCGGCTCATTTTCTGCCGATTAATATGAAATATCCATTGGAGAAGTTGGCCAGATTGTACTTGGATGAGATCATCAGACTACATGGTATACCTGTGAGTATTGTGTCGGATAGGGATCCAAGATTTGTTTCGAGGTTTTGGCAAAAGATGCAAGAAGTGTTGGGGACTAAGTTGAACTTTAGTACCACCTATCATCCCCAGACTGATGGACAATCTGAAAAGAACAATTCAAACTCTTGAGAACATGTTGAGGACTTGTGTACTGGACTTTGGAGAGAATTGGAGTAAGTTCTTGACTTTAGTGGAATTTGCCTATAACAATAGTTTCCACTCTTCTATTCAAATGGCTCCGTATGAGGCACTTTATGGTCGGAAGTGTAGATCCCCAATTTGTTGGGATGAAGTAGGTGAACGGAAAATTTTAGACGCGACTACTGTATCTTGGATTGACGAGGCCAATGAAAAGGTGAAATTGGTACGGCAAAGAATTCAAACCGCTCAGAGTAGACAAAAATTATGCCGACCATCGGAGGAAGGATTTGGAGTTCACTGTTGGAGATATGGTATTTCTCAAGATTACGCCTTTAAAAGCAAGTTTGATGTCCGAAAAAGGGAAGAAACTACAACCAAGGTTTGTAGGGCCTTATAAGGTTATTCAGCGAGTTGGGAATGTAGCCTATAAGCTGGAATTACCACCGAGTTTATCTCGTATTCATAACGTGTTTCATGTGTCCATGCTTAAGATGTATCATCCAGACCCCTCTCATGTTTTACAACCGGAGAATATTGAGATCGATGAAACCCTAACCTATGAGGAGAGACCGGTAAAACTTCTGGATCGAAAAGTGAAGGAATTAAGGAACAAGCAGATACCACTAGTGAAAGTTTTATGGAAGAGCCATGGAGTAGAGGAAGCGACATGGGAAGTTGAAGAGACAATCAGGGAGAAGTATCCAGACTTGTTCACCGACCAAGGTAAATTTCGAGGACGAAATTTTCTTAAGGGGGAGAGGATGTGAGGACTCGCAAAAACTATTATTTTATGCCTAATTTATGGCTTAATAAATTATTTAATTGGATTTTATTTCCAAGGAATATTTTCTAGTCCTGTTAGACCTATATAAGTGGTAGTATATCTTCGTTATATTTTTAAAATGATTCGTTTCGAAAATTAATTTCCTAGAGCGCGTTTAGAAAAAATAGTGAATAGTACTTGGAGATTTATCCGCGTAGTAGCCCAATAAGCTTGGAATATTGGGGGCTTGTACTATGGTCCTAAAATAGGTAATCTTATGAATAAATATTCAAGTGATAGTTAGTAGTGCAATCGTTATAGGAATTTTTCGAAAGTTTCGCGTTATAGCGGTAAAATTTGACGGTACGCGTTTTCACACGCGCGACTTCAATTGAAGGACTTTAGACCCTTATTTCGGGACAATTAAGAGTGAATAATATTTACAAGAATATATATGCCTTGGAGGTTTAGTGCACTAGTGAACCAAACGCGCGAGAAAATCGAGTCCAAACGCACCCTAAATTGCACTATTTCAAGTTGACTTTGAGGTGCATTTTGCACCACACAAAGAATCTTCCTTTGGAAGCCAATTGCATCAGCACTCTCTCTCTCCTCACCTCACTTGGCCGAGCAACAAGAAAGGAGAAGAACTCTCCATTGTTCTTCATTTTTCATCTTCAATCCATGCACTAAAATCCACCCAAATCACACCAAACTTGGAGATCTCTTAGCAAACCACTTGGAGACTACATCTAGCTAAGGAGGAAGGGAGCTTTCACGGTTTCTTTGGAGCTTCAAGAGGGCCGAAAATTCTGACCTTGCAAACCAAAGGAGTAGGTAATGATCAACCCTTGGATTCTTATCTTTTGGAGATTATATGACAAGATTAAGCTCATGCATGCACTTAGTTACTTGATTATGGTGTAAAAATGTGATTGTGGGCTCTTGGAATTCCCACACTTGGGTTGTTGTTGCTGATGTGATGATTAATGGTGATTATATTGTTGGTTTAGTGATTATAATGATGCATTAGTGATGGGTAATTAGTGGAAACTTCATTGGGTGTAAGAAGCTAAACTTTCCGATTTTGCCCCTGCCATGTTCGGCCATTTCCAGGCCAATTTTTAATGGTTTAATGGCTTGAATTGGATGCTTATATGATGTATTAGAGGTGTGGAAAATTTCATTGAAAAATAATGAGGTTTGAATGGGCAAATGAATTTTTGTTCGAAACCAGCAAATCTGGAAAACTGATTCGCGTATGCTCTGACCAGCAGTAGTAATTTGGCCATAACTCTGTCCTCGGATGTCGAAATCATGTGCCGTCGGTGGCGTTTGAAACTAGACATTCCTAGCTTTAATTTGGTATATAATGCACGTTCTGATTCTTTGTGACCAAGCCGAACCAAATGTTTTAAGTTCGCTGTCCTGTTGCTCTGTTCATCTGGAATGAAGTGTTCAGGCAGCAACTTGATGCCCAAATTTGAACCAGATGGGTGCCGAATTTGGAAATGATTTCTTCTGTGATATTTTAACTCTATGAATGTATTTTCCAACGGCATAAGCCATGCTCAATTTCGAGCTATAATGACTGAGTTGTGACTGAATCAAGTGGACTGCTCTGTTTTGGAAAAACCCTAATGTTTGGACTGGTTTGGAACCAAATCTTGGAGTGAACTTGTTAGTTGATGTTCTTGATATTAAACACTTACCAAAGGTATCATGGGTATATCTTAGACCCTTATTTCACAAATGAACCATGGTTGGATAACTTTCTTGGTTAAACGATTGGAAATTTGGAAAATGAAAATCAAAGGCAGAATGCCTTAGGATTTTTCTTGAACTTCGGTTGGCTCATTAACTACCTTGCCGAAGGTATTTTTCCCCGAAATTCGATAGAGAGATACTTTCCATATAGTATTGAAATACTACCAATTTTGGTGCCGATTCAAGTTCGTTTCGATACCCAATTGAATTACTAAAGTTAGAGGTTCAAATCTGGAAAATTCTCATCCAGTCTTGAATTTCCCCAACTTCGGGCTACCGTATCTCGGTACTCGAAACTCCGATTCTTGACCCGCTTATTTTGTTATAAACTTCACTTACAACACTAATTGAGCTGCAAATTTCAGAGGCCGGTTTGCAACGTGTGAATCGTGCCGGATTTTCAAAGTTGGCCGAAATCCAACTTAATTCTGCCTTGTAAACTGAAGCTGCGTCTTCAAGCCCATTTTTGATCACTTTCCACTTCGATTCATGGAAAAGTGTCTTCTAGGAACTTATAGTACTCTCTAAGAGGTTTCCAACGGTATAAAGTTTTCCAATTCTCAACTTATATCGAGCGAGTTACGATTTTTCAAAGATTTATCGTAAAACTGAAAAATTTTCCAACTTCAAAGAAATAGAGTTTTTCAAGAACTCTTTATTCTTTCGATATTCTTAAACGTTTTGCTTACGATTTTCAAGAGAAAAACTCAAATAATATTGTACCTAATAAAAGGCAAGTCGAACCTCGATTTACGTGAAATTGAGGTTCCTTTTTGTAAATAATTCTTAGATTGTACTAGTGTACAATCTTTCTTGATAAGTGGGTTAATTGTGTGATTATCCACTATTAAATTGCCAGGCGCGCAAGGGGACCTTCAAGAGGATCTCACCGTGGACACTTGAATTTCCGGAAAATAATTCTTATTGAATTGCTCGGTGAGTGTCAAGTGTGTGAATATTGATACTTGCTTATTTGTGGTATTTGTTGAAAGTTTTAAAAACAAGGGCGGGTGCGTACTTTATCGCACTCGTTCTAATTTCAAATGAATGAATGAAATGTATTGAATGAATGAATGAAATGCAATGTTATGTCATGAATGCTTGTGTCGTTGGAGTGAACCTCCTCGACCTTCCAATGAATGGGGGACGCCCAAACTCATAGGCCGTCCTTAGACTCGAGCCAGCAATGGGCTTGGTCGGGGATTTGGACGAGCCATGAGATACACATAAGCTCGACCTAATAAGAGGTCTTGCTTGGCATACTCGTCGAGTATCGCCCTAAAAATAGACTTGTGGGCCCTTGGGGTGTACGGTGGACGGAAGGAAGAAAGTGGTGATCTACGGAAATGGAAATACCGACCCGGTTGACAGGAGGGTCAATGCGGGAAAGTATACGAATGACATCGACAGATCGAGTGGAACTTAGCTCCTGAGAGCTACTATATCCTTGAATTGTTTCTGATTACTTTTCCTGTTTGATAGATTGATTATTGAAAAGACATGGCTTTATTTATTAAAGTTGGGATTGTTATTTGATTACGTGCTTGCATGTGTGTTCTTGGCCTCACGAGCGTTTAGCTCACCCTATAGTTTTGTTTTCCTTAACAGGACCGACTCTTGGAGAAATATGGAGAAACCATCCGTTGTAGTTTTGTTAAGACTCCTGTTATATATTTTGACTAGTCCCTGGTTTGGGTTGTACTTTGGAAATTGTAAACTTGAAATGTTTGGGCCCTGATGTGTACTTTGAATTGAAGTCGTTTCATGATTACCCGATGTACTGGTTATACATTAAGTGACTTATTAAGCTTGAACGCTTCCGCATTATTGTATTCATGTTGCTCTCATCGAAGTGCTTAATTCGGTTTTAAATTGAATGGAATTGCTTGAGTCCTGGCGAGAGTTGGGCAGGCGTCCGCGGATACCCTTTGGTCCGCCTTAGGGAGATGTGGGGCGTCACATTGCGGGTATTGCACACTGCAAGATGAAGGATATCTGACCACGAACAACCTGTACAAATGAAAACACGTTAAACACCACAAAGGTGGAACAATCCAGCTCCCAGTGCCCGATGTTGTCCTCAGGTTTAGCGAGCATGATCAATGTTTACCCTTTCTTTTCCTTGCCTTCTAATCGATCCAACTCCCATTCCCTCTGTAAAACATTTTGGTCCTCTCAAACTTGTGTAGGTGAGAGTGGAACAAGTATGACCCTTGTCCCTTTATGCATGAATGAGTATTTGTTGGAATGACCTTCATAAGTAACCTCACGATCAAATTGTCAAGGTCTTCCAAGAATAAGATGGGCAGCTTGCATAGGAACCACGTCACACACCAACTCATCCTCATATCTGCCAATGTTAAATTTCACAGAAACCTGCTTGGACACTCGCACTTCGCCGCAATCACTAAACCATTGAAACTTATATGGTGTAGGGTGATCTTGGACAGGTAGGTGTAACTTCTTGACAAATAAGGCACTGGCGACATTGGTACAACTTCCTCCGTCGATAATCAAGCTACACACTTTCCCGTTAACTAGACATCGGGTATAGAAGATGTTGGTACGCTGCTCTTCTTCATTTGTGCATTGAGCACTCAATGTCAACCTTGTAACAAGGCCTAGTCCAACTGGTTGGTCAGGGGCAATTATCTCTTCTTCCTCAACCAATGGTGGCATGCCTTCATACTCATCCTCCTCATCCGTTAGCACTTCACCACTTGGAAGCATGAGCATGGTGCTTCGGTTTGGGCATTGGGACGCAATGTGACCGAAACCTTGACACTTAAAGCACTTAGTGTCGCGGTTTCTATGTTTAGATGCCCCTAGATCAGCCTTAAATTCGGCCCTTTGGGTCGGTGTTGAAGATGACGAACCAGGCACCCATGCTCCATTCGAAACCCCACTTGCCTTGGCTGACTTTTACTCACTCGTGTGGGTTATCTCGCCTTTATACTGCTGAGTTCTCCAATTTCCAGATTGGACGTTGGAGCTTTAGTGGGGGATACCCCTCCTCTTGAGCCTCCTTTCCACCTTGATAGCTTTGTCCAATAATTCATCCATGTCAAGGTAATGTTGGAGCTCCACAACATCTGCAATTTCAGCGTGTAGTCCTCTCAAGAAACGTGTCATGGTTGCCTCTATATTCTCCCGAACATCAGCCCGCAGCATGGCCATCTCCATCTCCTTGAAGTAATTTTCAACCGTCATACTACCTTGGGTGAGAGTTTGCAATTTATGGTGCAAATCCCTGTGGTAATACGCTGGTATGAAGCGCTTCCTCATGATCCTTTTGAGTTCTTCCCAAGTGCGAATGAGTGGTTCTTCATGTCTCCTTTGTCTGGTGCGAATCTGATCCCACCAAACGGCTGCATATTCAGTGAACTCAAGGGTTGCCAACTTCACTTTTTGGCACTCTGAGTAGTGGTTGCAGTCAAAGAGCATCTCAATCTTCCTCTCCTATTCCAAATATGCTTCAGGGTTCGACTTGCCTGGGAAGGTAGGAATTTTGAGCTTGATTCCCTTTAGTTCATCATCTCCTTGATTAGGGATACGTTTATAATTCCGGAATCGATTTCCATCTGCTATGTCCTCCTCATTGTTCGAATCACCTAACTCCTCCACGTATGGTGGTCTCTTGGAGGCATTCTTGCCTAGGGTTGATTGCTCCACCTTATCCTCCAGTGTATCAATTCTTTGAGCCATGCGATCAATGGCGCCTGTTAATGCTTCAAGAACATGTTTCATGTCATAAGGGTCACTTGTTGCATGAGTTTGAGACATGTTTATAGAGTACCTGCAAGGCTCAACAAACAGTTAGTAGAAACTGCCTCACTCACTCCCTTAGTGTATCACTCACCCTCGTGTATGTCACTCAAAGCACTCCAATGGACTTACCAAACACCTTTACCTGCTGGGTTAGGTAGTTTGAGAAATGCTGCTCAAGCCCAAATAATTGTCACCAACTTCTTCCTTAAGAGTAATCGCGGAGATGTAGGAGAAAGTGTAGGGAAGTGTTCCTAAAAGCTAGGAGAAAATATAGGAGAAAAAAATTGGAGAAAGTGTAGGAGAGTGTTCCTAAAATCTAGGAAGAGAATATAGGAGAGTTTCCTAAAGTGGATGAGAGAATATAGGAGAGTTTTCTAAATTGGATGAGAGAATATAGGAAAGGTCCTAAAAATGTATGAGAGAATTTAGGAAAGTTTCCTAAAAATAGATGGGAGACTTTAGGAAAGTTTCCAAAAGAAATGGATGAGAGAGTTTAGGAAAGTTTCCTAAAAAGGTAGCAGAGAGAGTGTCCAAGTGAGTACAAAGAGTTATC
This sequence comes from Coffea canephora, assembly GCA_036785865.1. Taxonomy (NCBI): domain Eukaryota; kingdom Viridiplantae; phylum Streptophyta; class Magnoliopsida; order Gentianales; family Rubiaceae; genus Coffea; species Coffea canephora. Next base: position 47,466,381 of record CM071918.1, on the reverse strand, counting down.
CAAGTGCTTTACTTAGTTTCCTAATTGATTTTGGAAACAAGTTAGTTTTTGGAAACCCTTTGAAAATCCTTTTCCTCTTGAACAACTTTTGGTACCTTCTTGAAACAACTTTTGGTAATCTTCTTGAAACAACTTTTGGTAACCTTCTTGAAACAACCTTTGGTAATCTTGTTGAAACAACTTTTGGTAACTTCCAAATTCTACTCCAAGAAAGATTGCACAAATCAGATTTGGTTCCCTATTCAAAACAATTCGGTTGCCACTTTCTTTCCTTTCCTTTTTTTTTTTTGGTTCTAAACAAACGAACAGATTGGGATAAACATATATGACTCGAAATACACGAAAAAAAAAGATATAACCTGGTGATTGTCGACTAGCTCTGGTACCAACTGATGTGAAACCCCGATCTAGACAACCAAAACACCATGGCTTAGGCAGCGGAAATTTGATTCAACTAATCCCTAGAAGTCACGAACAATTTTGATATTATCTCAACCCGTAACTACTCAAATTAACGAACCAAATTGGAGGTAGTAGAAGGCCACAATCAAGGAGATACTCGATTGATAAGTTCGGGTGAATAACTTGAGAAGATTCTCAAGTATTCAAAGGAAACTCTCTTGCCAAAGAGAAAGTGAAAACTCACTAATTGTATTTAATAGTCAAAAACTGATCCCAAAACAAAGAGGAAGTGGGGCTATTTATAGCCCTTACAAGCATTAACCTAATCCAAAAATTGACCAAACTACCCTACATACTTAAGGAAGATTTTGGGCCTCACTTACTAACAAATGGGCCGCAGCCAAAAATCAACGAGAAAAATCAAATAATCCTACTAAACTCAAGTATTCGTGCCACCAACTAGTCTTCACTTGAATCTTCCAATTCCCCATGTGCTTGAATAGGCCTTGGTCTTTATATTCTCATCAGGTAGTGCTCGCTGTGGACGACGAGCGGAGACGATTGGCTAGCGCCAATCGTAGGTGCCAGACGGAGATTGAGCGTCTCTGGGCTACTTTCCGAGATCAGGGGGCTAGGATCCGAGAGCTGGAGGCCTCGGTATTGGAGGAGCAGCAGCGGACGGATGCCTTCCGCGAGCAGGTTCAGGCGACGACTGGACACCTCTGCGGGTGGTTGCGGATATTAGAGACAGGACCGGCCACATCCTGACTGAGTGCAAGGCACTAGTGGATGATGTGCTTCAGGACTTGGCCGGAGAGGGTCAAGTGCCTGCAGTTCCAGGCGCTCCTAGTGCTCCTGGGGAGGATCTAGAGGAGGATCCTGAGGAGGACTCGGAGGAGGAGCCGAGTGCATCCTCGGAGTCAGTTGGGTCGGCGTCTAGCCGGGCGACTTCTTTGGATTGAGGTTGAGGAGATTTTTGTGGGATAGATAGGAACATAGTGGGATGACACGTCTTCTTTTGTTTTTGACTTTGACGTGTCACGGTGGATGTAAATAGGGTTTCTTTTGTTCTATGTTCCTTGGCTATTATAGCCCTTGACTTGCCTAGATTGACATGTATATATATGACTTGTTTGTTATGTATATAAAGTACTTGTTTATTACGTGCTTATTTGCCTCTATTTATCCTTTTGCAACGTACTATACGAGCTGTACCTTATCTTGTTCATATGTTTATAGTTGCTTAACTCCAAAACATGGAGGGTAGAAGAAGTCAAACCAGGGGAACTAACCGAGGACGCGGTCCTAGTCGGGGCCATGGGGATAGACACGCACAAGAACCTGTACAAGAACCGAGAGAGGAGAGAGAGGCAACAATTGAGCCACAACCTGAACCACAGGCTGCAGGGAGAGATCAAGTGGCAACTGCCATCCAACAGATGACTAACATCTTGGCTATTTTAGTGGAACAATAGGGTCAAGCCCCTGTAAATCAACATAGGGACCCTGATAATGGACAAGATAAAGCTTTAGAGAGATTCCAGAAATTCTCGCCACCCAAGTTCTTAGGAGGACCAGACCCGGATGGGGCCGAGAAATGGCTGGAGGCCATGATAAATATTTTTGCTGCCCTAAACTATACAGAGGAGAGGCAAGTCCAATTCACTGTTTTCCAGTTCGAGGGGCCAGCTAAGGCTTGGTGGAACGTAGTGAGGGCCAAATGGGAGAGAGAGGCGACTGCATGGACCTGGGTAAACTTCGTACGGGAGTTTAACGAGAAATATCTTCCACCCATCGTCTTGGAGAAGCGAGAGGACGATTTCATTAAACTCCGCCAGGGAACGATGAGTGTAACTGAGTATGAGACTCAGTTTACAAAATTGTCCAAATTTGCTCCTGAACTGATAGCCACGGAGCAAAGAAAAGTAAGGAGGTTTGTGTAAGGGCTAAATGTGGAGTTACAAGAAGCCTTAGCGGCAGCTCAAATTAATACGTTTACGGAGGTACTGGAGAAGGCCCAAAGGATAGAGACTGCTAGGGCGCACGTGAGGAATTTCCACGCTAAACGGAAAAGGGCACCTAGTGGAGCCCAAGGGTCAGTGTGAGGTGATCGGAGCATGCCACCTGCTAAATCCGGTCGTGGGGCTGGAGGTGGACAATTTTCGAGCACATTTAGGGGAAGTGCTCCGAGAGGTGGTGCCCAGAGAGGAGGCCAATGTGGTAGGGGCCAAGGTAGAGGTATTCCCCAGGGAGGCCAAACCTCCACCCCCCGGGTAACGTGTGGGTACTGCGGGAAACCGAATCACACCGAGGATGAGTGCTGGAGAAAGGCTCGGAAGTGCCTAAGGTGCGGAGGTGTGGATCATCAGATAGTCAACTGCCCGTTGATTAGTGATACCCAGTCAACTGCTAGGTCAAACCCAAAGCCGATCAATGCTGGAGGGACCAGGTCGAGGGTACCGGCCAGAGTGTACTCGCTGGACCAAAAATCCATGCCTGAACCAATGGAGGTGGTAGAAGGTACAATCCCTGTTCTTCACTGGTTAGCCAAAATTTTGATAGACCCCAGTGCTACTCACTCTTTTGTTAATCCTGCATTTATGCTTGGAATTGATTTGAAAGTTGAAAGGTTACCTTATGACTTAGAGGTAAGAACACCTACGGGTAATCAAATTTTGCTTGCGAATGAAATGTATAGGAATTGCGATATTTGGGTTGGTGAACGAAAATTGGTAGTTGACCTCATTAGTCTAGCCATTAAGAGGTATGATGTTATTCTAGGTATGGATTGGCTAGCTCACTATCATGCTCGGGTAGATTTGTAGGATGAAAGTGGTCGAATTTTGTATACCGGGGGAGGCAACTCTAAAGTTAGACATGAAGGGTATGATAGCCTCTTCTGCGCTTATTTCGGGAATAAGGGCTAGGAAATTGATGAGTCGTGGGGCACGCGGTTATTTAGCTTTTCTGATTAACACTGCGGGAGAAAAGATTAAGTTGGAGGACATGTCAGTAATCAGTGAATACCCGGACGTATTTCCGGAGGAGTTGGAGTCTCTGCCACCCGAAAGGGAGATTGAATTTAAGGTTGACCTAGTACCCAGAACTACGCCTATTTCAAAAACCCCTTATCATATGGCACCTGCTGAGCTTAAGGAGTTAAAGGTACAATTACAGGACTTGCTAGAACGGGGGTTCATACATGAGAGCGAGTCGCCGTGAGGAGCTTGTGAGAACCTGTATTTTGCATTTTCTAGGTTTTATTATTTTTCATGGCTTGTTTTCTGCATTTTCGTGCTTAGGAAAAATTTCTAGATAATTTTAAGGAGCAGATATAATTTTTAGATGATTTTTCTAGTATCGAATAGTTTTTGAGAAATTAAAAGCGTATACCGGACGTGGGACCCACTAGTGCGAAAAGTTCAGAAAAATTCGGCCAACTAGGTTAAGTTTTGGATACTGGATGTAATTTAACGGGTGTTAAGAGATAAGTAGGGGTTGCAATTTGGATTGGTATAAGAGAGACAAGTTAGGTAAGCATTTAATAAAGGTGACAAGTGTCACCATTTGAGTGTGTTTACTTTAGGAAAACTATTCATGGTCTTACCATTTGATTTAAATAAACCAAAAATGACCAAAAATCATCAAAAATCCTCCATAAGTGGCCGGCTCTCTCTTTCTCTCTTTCTCTCTGTGAGGCCCCAGTCAGTTCGTAAGTTGATATTAGGGTCATTTAATATTCGGTGTGGTGAAATTAAGGTTGTAGGGCTAAGGAGAAACCCTAAGCTCGGCTAAGATTGAAAACCCTAACTTTGCTTATGATAAAACCCTAGTTTATATGGTATTCTAGTGTGTGTTTTAGCACAAGAAAAAAATAGGATTCGTTATAGTTTACAGAGGTTTAACAAGTTTGAAAATGGTTAGTAAACTCTGGATTAGTAAACCTCTAGTGTTACAATATTAGAAAGCTTAAGTGGAGTTTTATTTATCGCCCATCTTTTTCCACATTTTCTTTATTAGAAAAATTTCCCAAATAATTTTTATGAGTAAATATAGGTTTTAGATGATTTTTCTAGTATCGGTTAGTTTTTGAGAAATTAAGAACGTATATCGGACGTGGGACCCACTACTGCGGTAAGTTCGGAAAAATTCGGCCAGTTAGGTTAAGTTTTGGATACTGGGTTTAATTTACCGGGTGTTATGAGATAATTAAAGGTTGTTATATGGATGAGAGTGGAGAGAGACAAAAGGATATGTATGTATTAAATAGGGTGACAAGTGTCACCATATGATTAAACCTTACAATTTTGACTACTATTCACCTTTTTACTAATTGACCAAATAAACCAAAAAATTACCAAATCATCTTCATTTTTAGTTCCTTATAGCCGGCCACTCTCCAAGGAGAAAGAAGAAAAACCTCTTCACTTTCTTAGCTTCAATCTTGCTCAATCTTCGATTTCAACCGATTAAATTCGAAAACTCTCCATAAAAATCCTTCTCTTAGTAGTTGTGAGGTGACTAGTGAAGTTGTTTGGAAGCTTAAGGTGCTAAGTGGTCTCTCTTCTTTGGTTCTAAGGTGAGTGACTATGGAACCCCTCTCTTCTATCTAAAGATGCTTAATTAATGACTTGTGGTTGTTACAAGTGTGATTTGGTGGACTATTTCTTGATTTTAGTTAATATTGATGAAGTTTTCTATTTATTTGGGATTTTTGCTGTTTGCATATGATTAATATTATGTGGCTATGTATGATGATTGGAAATGATTGAGAATGAAGCTAGTTGGTGTGAATGGTAGTTAATTGCAGCAAATTTCTGGTTTGGAAGATAAATTAGCAAGTTAGGGTTTCATTGTTCTTCATTCTGTCCGGTTCTGTAGCACATAGTTAGAGGCCGATTTGGCCTTAGGTTAAAACATAAAAGTTTTAGAGAATGATATTTTAGAGGTGTCTACAAAATTTCAGTTCGATCGGAGTAGCGTAGCTTGTGAAAAGATGGAATTACCCATGCTGTCCTGTTTCTACCCGAACCTGAGAACTGCGATTGTAATTGGTTATTTTGGTTTGGAATGCTTCAGAATTGGTTGTTTAGGTCTTCTAATGAAATTTAGACCTGTTTCTAAGGTTTTAGATGGATTTAGAATTTCTGCATTTGGACTTAAGTAGGCTGAGTTATGTTGTTTGCAGCGGAATGCGTTATGTGAATCTATTTTTCAAGTTTTGGTATAGTATCTTGCATTTGTGACCTTGTTACACTCAAAACTGGACAAAGTTGCCTTCTTCAACATTGTAACCCCTTAATTCTTGAATATTTCTGTAAAATTTCAGGTCAAACGGATTAGTGTATCCTGAGTTATAGACAAAACAGTCAGGTCTGTTTTAGACATTAGTTTGTGCTACGTTTTGAAATCAGCCTCTGACCGTGCATTTTTCCGTTTTGATCCCATTTGATCTGGGTGTTGACTCCTTCATAATAAATGTAGATCTTGATTTTAGCTTTAAAACCGTATAAAGTGCGACAAAATCCGAGTTCCGTAGCTCCTGTTATGATCAAAACAAGATCGATCATAAGAACTGTCTTGAATCTGGACAATTCTGACGGGTACTTTGACACTCAACTTTCGTTCTGTTCTGAGTGGATTCAGGTCTTGGCCAAAACATCAAAGTTTTAGCCTCATGTCTCAGTTTTCTAATACCTTTGGAATTTCCTGATTTGGATTTGTGAGCTGGGAGTTACGGTCCAGTAAACATACCCTGTCCGTTACTCTAGAGTGCGAATTCCTGGAACGGTTTTCTGTACTTTCGACCTATTTCTGTTTAGATCCGGATTGATGTGTCTTCATGAAAATTGTAACCCTTTCTCTTAGCTTCGTAACGGTACTTCATGTACCTTAATCCGACACTCGTAGCCTCGATTGTGTTCAAAACAGTTTTTACTGCAAAACGGCTAGGCCGTCATTTTCGATTTCCGTATGCCGTTTCCGCACTCGTATGTGCCGATTTTGCCGTTTCGCTTGTTTTAAGTATGTTAGTAGCCGTTTATGATATTATGTGACGCAATCTTCTATTTCAGACGGTGGTGAGCTTGGTGGAGCTGGTGGAGCCTACTAGCTACTCCTCGCGGCACAAATTTCGAATTTTTGCTCTTTTGTTCGTTGGGTAAGTATTCAGGGCGCTCTTACGTGTTAGTTGCTTATGTGTTTTGATATGTATGAAAAGGGTATCTAGGCGAGGGTGTGCTTTATCGCACTCGACCTAAACCCTAGTTTGCGCACATATTTGTACATGACATATGTATATGAATCACTTTTGGAACTAAACCCCTTGAACTTGTGGCTCGGGGTGACTTTTGAATAAATTTTGTGAAGTTTGTGAGTTTGGGGCCCGATCTCATGACCTAGATGGACTATTCGAGCCGGTTAGGGCTTGGTCGAAGTCAGTCCAATCTGGTTGAGGTCACCAAGTTTGTAAATCCGGTTCACCGATTATGTGGACCAAGTTTGTGACCCGAGCTTGTGAACCAAGCTCAATTTAGTTCGCTCGAGCAAGTTTGTGAGGTGTCTGGCCAGAGAGGGTGATAAGGTGTACGGTGGGAGTACAAGTGAAGTTCTACGGACCATTAATTGTGGTCGACGGAGTGTCGGCAGGAGATCATACATGGCACATGAATTGGCTTTGGAGCCACCTGTATCCTTATTATGTGATGTTACTTTTCTGCTTTTGCTTTACTCTTATTATGTAACTGTTGTTACGTGAAATTTACGCTTTCGCCCCTGTTTACTGTTTATCTCAATTCATATCTTTTGATGATTACAAAACAATTGGGTGTATCTAATACCTTTTGTAGAGATCCTTTTCAGAAATGAACCAAACAGGTCTGTGGAGTTAAAGCAGAAAAAGAAGAACAAAAAGAATGAAGTCTGCTGAGGATGATGTCGGACGCACAAAAGGAGAGGATCGAACGTCCGACATTCTTTGAGTTCATTCGGACGAGTAATAAACTCAGACTCGGACGTCCGAAGAAGACAAGCCAGGAGTTACTCGTTTAAATGATCAGGAGTCGGACGTTCAACACCTGTGTATCGGACGTCCGACAATTGTTGCTGCTCTTCGGACGCAACATTCTGGACGCATCGGCCGTCCGAAGAAAGTGAAGAAGAAATTTTCATGTATTCATCCTGCCTTCGGACGCATAAAAACCAAGCATCGGACGTCCGACAGCACCAACGGCTAGTTGACTCTTCAGCTGCCTTCTGCCCGTTAACAGCATTAATTGAGGAATTCTCTGGTCTCCTATAAAAGGAACAAAGTCAACCACCTCACCAGAACTTTGCACATCAAGCCTACATCAGATCGTGAGTGATTCAAGTGCTAGAATACTGAAACGAAACATTTGTATTCCTTGCATGTGCAATCTTCGTGCAGTTGTTTTTCAAGTGTGACATAGCTTCTTCAATCGTGTAGCATAGTGAGGGTTTACGAGTGTTTGTAAAACTTCCTTGCTTGACCAAGTGTGATTTGGGGCAAGAAGGAAGTGATCCCTTCCTTGTACACATTCGATTGGTTGCAAGTCTATTCAACTTGAAGTAACTTGGTATATAATAGTAGTGTTCAAACCTCAGTTGTGTTTGAAGCTTGGTTTGGTTCTTTACTCTTATTTACTGCTTTTATATATAAATTGTTCGTCTCTCTATCTCACTAATACCTGCGCTATTGTATTATCTTGTTCATTGGGAGGCATTTGGGAAAAAGAAAGGCTGTCTGTTCAAAAAGGTAGAATATTTATTAGCAGGTTTTTGAAAGCCTAATTCACCCCCCCTCTTAGGTTGTCTTCGATCCTCACACTTGGTATCAGAGCTTGGTCTCCTAGAGATTAAGCTCAAGCGGCTTGGAGAAAAGATGACAACCAGTCATGCTATGTTTGCTGAGGGGCAATCTGTCACTAGACCTCCCATGTTTACTGGTTCCAATTATGTTAGCTGGAAAGAAAGAATGATTATCTTCTTGCAATCCATTGATATTGAGCTGTGGTTTATTGTGAATGAAGGACCGCATGATGCTAACTTTCTTGATGCAGAAACAGGCTTGTTGCGGCAAAAAACGAGAGCTGAAATGAATGCTCAAGATAGAACCAATCTCACATTGAATGCCAAAGCCATGAATGTTCTCTACAGTGCCTTAGACTCAAATGAGTCAATTAGAGTAAAAGGGTGCAAATCTGCCAAAGAAATGTGGGATAAGCTAAAAGAAATTCATGAGGGTAGTGACAACGTAAGAGAACAGAAAAAGTCCATTCTGGTCACCAAGTATGAATCCTTTAAGATGGAACCTCATGAGAACATCGACAAAATATATTGTAGATTCAATGATCTGATCAAGGATTTAGAGGTGCTTGAGAAGGAGTACTCTCTAGGTGAAAAGAACAGAAAAATTCTGAATGCTCTATCAAAGGATTGGGAAAGCAAAGTGACTGCTATAGAGGAAGCCAAGGATTTAAATTCCTTATCCATTGAATCTCTGATTAACTCTCTAACCTCTTACGAACTGAAACTTAAATCTAAGTTGCAGGAAGAAGAAGACACAAAAGGAAGGAAGAGTATTGCTCTGAAAGCTTCACAAGATGAAGATGAAACAGCCTCACTGGATGAAAATGACTTGGAAGGTGATGATAGTGATATTGCACTCATCACAAGAGGCTTCAAAAGATTTCTCAATAAGAGAAAATTCAGGAAAGGCGGATCCAGCAATTCCTTCTAGAATCAGACTAATGACTTCAGGAATAGAGGGAAACCAGAATTCAACAAGAAGCAGAACGATAAATGTTTTGAATGTGGCCAACCTGGACACTATGCAAATGAGTGTCCAATGAAGAAAAAGAAGGAAAGCAAGATTGAACGAAAACCAAAGTTCAACAATTTCCAGATTACCTGGAATGATTGCAACTCAGAAGGCGAAGTTGAAGAAGAAGAGGAATCTGCTCAAGTAGCTTTCATGGCTATTGGAGATGAAGAGGTAACACAATGCAATTCTCAATCCAATAGTGATAGTGAATCTGATGATGATGTTAATTCTTTTCTAGAAAAAATGCATATCAGCTTAAAAGAATCCTATGTTAAAAACAAAGAACTAAAGCAAAAAATCAGCTTTCTAATACAAGACAATGCAAGTCTTTTTCGACAAAACAAATGTCTAAAGCATGAAAATGATAACCTGAAAAAGACTGAAACTGATGTGCTTGCTGAACTTTACAAGAAGAAAAATTACTGTGACCTACTCAGAAGTGAGCTATGCAGCTTAAGAAAAAGGATGGATGACTTATGTATAGTGTTACATCATGTGAAACAGAATCAGCTTCAAAAGAATAACAATGTATCTTATGTTAACACTCATCAAATAAGACTGAACCAAATTACAAATGAGTTTGCTATCCACAGAAGAAAGCAAGTCAGATTCATTAAACCTGTTCATTTGATTGATCCAATGATAATATGCAGCTTTTGTTGTCAATCTGGTCACATGTATAGCAACTGTCATGTCAAGAAAAACATGAGGAAAGGCATGAGATGCATATGGATAGTCAAGCATAAGACTAACTCTCAAGGACCCAACATGTAAAGGGTACCAAGTATTATCTTGTGGGTTTATGTGTAGGTGAACCAGGATTACATTGCTAAAGAATCAAAATGGTTCATTGATAGTGGATGTTCAAGACATATGACTGGTGATGCATCACAATTCATCAAACTCAAGCAGAAAGCAAGTGGAAAGGTAACATTTGGAGATGATAACAAAGCCAAGACTGTTGGTATTGGCGATGTTGGTAAGAATGATCAAACGTTTATCCACAATGTTCTTCTTGTTGACAATTTGAGCTACAATCTGTTAAGTGTTAGCCAATTGTGTGATAGGAATTTGTTTGTATTGTTCAAAAAGCTTGAATGTCTCATATTTGACTCAAAGTTCAACATTGTTTTCAAAGGAAAAAGGGTTAATGATGTCTATGTAGTGTTTCTTGAAAAAATTGATTCCTCACATCTCAAATGTCTCAAAGTTGCAAATGAGGACCCATGGTTGTGGCATAGAAGGTTGTGTCACTTCAATATGGATTTGCTAAAAGAAATTTCTAAAAAGGAACTTGTGAGAGGTCTTCCAAAAATTAAATTTGAAAAAGACAGAATCTGTGATGCTTGCCAATTTGGAAAACAAGTCAAGGTTTCTTTTAAACCTAAGAAATGTGTTTCTACTTCAAAACCACTTGAACTTCTGCACCTTGATCTGTTTGGTCCTACACAGACTGCAAGCCTTGGTGGTAAGAGATATTGTTTTGTGATTGTTGATGACTACTCTCGATATACTTGGGTAATATTCCTTGCTCATAAAGATGATGCCTTTAAGAATTTTACCTCATTATTTGCTAAAGTACAAAATCTGCTTGGCTTGAAAATTGTTAGAATTAGAAGTGATAATGGGACAGAATTTAAGTTCTGTGGTTTTTCAGAATTTTGTGATCATAATGGTATTACCCATGAATTCTCTATTGCTAGAGTTCCTCAACAGAATGGAGTTGTAGAAAGAAAAAATAGAACTCTCCAAGAGGCTGCTAGAACCATGCTTAGTGAATGCAATTTACCAAAATATTTTTGGGCTGAAACCATAAACACAGCCTGTTATACCATGAATAGAATTCTTCTAAGACCAATTTTGAACAAAACTTCCTATGAGCTCATGTATGATAAAAAGCCTGTAGTCAGCTACTTCAAAGTATTTGGTTGTAAATGTTTCATTTTGAATATCAAGGAACATCTTGGAAAGTTTGACAAGAAATCTGATGAAGGAATTTTCTTGGGTTATTGTGAAAACAAAAGAGGTTTCAGAGTCTATAATCGTAGAACATTGATCATAGAGGAGGCTATACACATTACCTTTGATGAATCTAATGGTGACATTTCTATGAGTTGTGGTGAAGATGATGACACAGGTGTTCAAGAAGGACTAAAGAAGCTGGCAATTAATGACCATGACTCTGCCTCACCAGATACTGATTCAAAGGATAATGATGCTCAGGTCAGTCCAGTTGAAGATGTAAATAATGGAGTTACCACTACTCCTAATGATCTTCCAAGAGCCTGGAAATTTGCTCATAATCATCCCAGGGAGCTTATAATTGGTGATCCTTCTGAAAAGGTCAGAACTCGCTCATCTAGACACTTGATAGATAATCTTGCTTTTGTATCACATATTGAACCTAAAAATGTTGTTGATGCTTTGAATGATGACCACTGGATTTTAGCTACGGAAGAAGAGTTAATCCAATTTGAAAAAAACAAAGTTTGGACTCTGGTTGCCAGACCACAAGGCCATCCTATCATTGGCACAAAATGGATTTTTAGAAACAAATTGAATGATAAAGGGGAGATTGTTAGAAATAAGGCTAGACTGGTGGCTAAGGGATACACTCAAGAAGAGGGAATAGATTTTGATGAATCTTTTGCACCAGTAGCTCGGCTAGAATCCATAAGAATGTTTTTAGCATTTGCATGTTTCAAGAACTTTAAATTATTTCAAATGGATGTTAAGAGTGCCTTCTTAAATGGATTTATAGACCAAGAGGTCTATGTTGACCAACCTCCTGGTTTTGAAAATGAATCCTATCCAGATCACGTGTTTAAACTCTCAAAAGCTTTATATGGATTAAAGCAAGCTCCTAGAGCATGGTATGAACGTCTGAGTGGATTTTTGATTGAAAATGGTTTTAAAAGAGGCGTTGTAGACACTACACTTTTTACAAAACAAAGCTCACAAGATCTTTTGATTGTGCAAATATATGTGGATGATATCATATTTGGTGCTACTAACGAAAAATTGTGCAAGGACTTTTCCACCATCATGCAAAAAGAATTTGAAATGAGCATGATGGGACAACTGAATTTCTTCCTTGGACTCCAAGTGGTTCAAAACCAAGATGGAACGTTTATAAATCAAACAAAATACACCAAAGAGTTGCTGAAAAAATTCGGAATGGAGGATTCAAAGCCTGTTGGGACACCTATGTGCACCTCTACCAAACTAGACAAAGATGAGGAAGGTATAAAAGTTGAGGAGAAGAAGTACAGAGGTATGACTGGAAGTTTATTTTATTTAACTGCCAGTAGGCCTGACATCATGTTTGCTGTGTGTTTATGTGCTCGATTTCAATCCTGTCCAAAGGAATCACACTTGAATGCAGTAAAAAGAATCTTGAGATATCTTAAAGGAACCTTAAATTTTGGCTTGTGGTATCCAAAATGTTATGAACTTCCTTTGTGTGGATTCTCTGATGCTGATTTTGGAGGTTGTAAAATAGATAGAAAAAGTACTACTGGTATATGCAACTTTCTTGGAAATTGCTTGGTCTCTTGGTTTAGTAAAAACCAAAATGCTATCTCACTGTCCACTACTGAAGCTGAATATGTTGCTGCTGGTGCCTGTTGTGCTCAATTGTTATGGATGAAAAACACATTAAATGATTTCGGCTTAGTATATGAATGTGTACCCATGTACTGTGACAACACCAGTGCAATTAATCTCACAAAAAATCCCATTCAATACTCTAGAACTAAGCACATTGATATTAAGCATCATTTCATTCGCGATCTTGTCTCAAAGGGGATAATCCGTGTTGAGTTTATTTGTTCTAAAGAACAGATCGCTGATATACTCACAAAAGCTCTTCCGCTAGATCAATTTGTGTCTTTGACAACTAAATTGGGTGTTACAGAAAAAATGTTCTGAGTCTTATTTCCAGTCAATCCTTATCGGACGCCCGATGAATTGAAATGGACGTCCGACAGTGTTCTTCATCCAAGGTACAGAAAATCCCTGGCTCGGACGGTTGTGTCGGACGCATCACTTCGTTCGGACGTCCGACACTCAAAAATATGTCCTATAAGGCAGTTACTGACTCTTCTCAATTCATTTTCCTTCATCAGTCTCGGACGCGACCTTTCAGTTTCTCTAAAATTTGAAATTCAAATTCCTCTCTCCTCAAACCAAGTTCCGAGAAATTGACTCAACCAACTCAATTACACCTCCATTGCTCACTAACCACTCATAAAAGGTACTCCTAACACCCAACTGCCCCAAAATTCCCAATTTACATACGAAACCCTAATCTCATATAACCCTCTCCCTGCGGCATCATAGTGCACTCTTGTTAACTCTCACTGTTCTTTCCTTCTATACACAACACTTTGCATTAAAAAGCACATCCACATTGCATCATGGTTAGGATGAGGGGAGGATCTACTAGTGCCAGACGGTCTTTTAAACTGAGGGATGAAGACATTGAAATTGTTGATCCACCTCCTGTGGCTTCAAAAAGAAAGAAAGTGACTCGTAGGGGCATAGTAAAGGAGACTGCCCAAAGAAAATTAGTTATTCCATCTCCTGAATCATCTGATGAACAAATGGAAAGGCAGATCTCTGAAGGGAACATTGCTGGTGGAAATGAGGAACCAGAGCAGGCCACCCAAGGTGAAGAAACTGTCACAAGGTCCTCTAGTAAAAGAAAAAGGACAGCAAAGGGGAAGAGAACTCCCCAATCCAAGAAAAAGCAATCTGCTGATCCATCTGGTGATCAGCAGAATGAAGAAAACATCACTGAGAGTCAACCAACACCAGAACCCTCCATCCGGAAGTCTCCAAGGACAAGAACTGAGACTCAAAATGCTGGTGCATCTGTCACTCAAACCTCTAAAGGGACACGTTCTGGGAAGAATCCAGTTTCTCAGCCTGCACCTGAACCCATTTCTCTACCCAAGTTCATCGATGATGAAGCCAGAGACAGATTTGAGTTAATATCTCAAAAAGGTTTCATCACCCAAAGGCTCATCATTCCTTTTGAATTTCGTAAGCTTGATCTTGAACCTGTCATCAAACTCTTTCAATTCCAGAAATGGACTCATCTCTTGACCATTCCTAATGTTTTCTATCCTGACATGCTGTATCAATTTTTTGCTAATCTTAGAAAGGGTACATCACACACTGAACTCATCTCTAGGGTCAACTCTGTAGACATCATATTAACCCCTGACATTGTGAATTCAATTCTGAAAACTAATATTGAACCTGGTTTTAAGGGAAAAATTGCAAATTTCTTTTCATATGAGGAATTCCCTTCTGCCTATCATCACTTTTACAATGCTAAACTCATGACTTATTTTCAAACCAAATTCAACACCCCTGCTGAGGCAAGATTGGATGATCTCAGTCCTCAGAATCTGATCATCTTCACTATCATCTCGAATCTGTTGGTGCCAACTGATGGCCACAGAACAGATGCAAACAAAATGGAACTCTATCTTTTCTACTGCTTTGTTGAAAAAATCCGCATTGACTTTGGATTTGTAATGTGCAAATTTTTGCTCAAAATCAGCACTGATAGTCGTAGGAAGCTTTCCTATGGCAGATTTCTGACCCCCATTTTTGCTCATTTTGACATACCCTTTTCTGGCAAATCTCCAAAGGAAAGTGCTTCTTCAGTTTTCTCCGAACCTTATTTTGAAAGAAAGAATCTAAAATTTTTTGAGGGTCATTGGTGTTACAAGGAGACTGTGGCCGAGTCTAGAAGAAAAAATTTGCATGAAACCCCTGTCACTCCTAGAACTCCCCATGATCAATCAGGGTATGTGTCTCCTTTCACAATTCATCCCAGAAAGTCTGCCAGTAAGTCCTTCTCTTCCAATTCTGAGGTCATCTCCCTGCTTGAAGACCTCAAACAGCATGTTATGCTTCTTGAAGATGGTCTCATGATGACCATGACCTCTGCCCAACAATCCTCTTTTCTTGAAAAAAGGAATCTTCTTGTGCCCCCTATACCTGAAACAAATGAGGCTGCTCATCAGAAAGAACCAAGATCTGAGTCCACAAGGCCAACCACTGGTGATGAGACTACTCCAGCTTCCAGTTCTCAGCCCAAGGATAAAGGCAAGGCTCCAATAACTGAGGAAGAAGTTGAAGATGATGATGAAGAAACTGAGGAAGAGGAGGACCCTGAACAGTATCGTCTGACCAGGAGGAGGCCTGGATCATCTAAAATCACTATCTAGGCACCACTAGATCACTGCACCTAAACCTAGGACTTTAGTTCATCTTTTGCATTGCACTTTTGTACTAAGTACTGAACACCTGGATATTTTCTACACTTTATACTCCCTGTTTGGTCAGGTGGCGAACCGACCTTGTGGATGTTGGTACACATACTGTTATCCTGACGAGGTCGTCCTAGCTGTGGACGACGAGCGACGCAGCCTGCTTAGACAACTAGACGAGGCTAGAGAGGTTGGCCTTAGGCAGGCGATGCGTATTAGGGACTTGGAGCAGGGTCTCCGAGAGGCGAGGGAGAGGACGGACGCTTGCACCGTCAGCTTCAGGACACACACCAGCACCTCTTCGCTATGAAGAGGCAGCTGAGGGATAGGGCTCGGAGTATGTCTGTCGACTGCGAGCTCCTACTAGATCTAGCCGCAGAGGCACCGCCATGAGCCACCGGTCCAGAGAGGATGGACGAGGTGGACACGTTAGGTTCCGTTGGGAACCTGGGCCCTAGGGGAGACGATTAGGGTTGCTTTTGTACTTTTGTTTAGCTAGTGTATGACTTTTGTTAGAACTAGCCTGACTACTCTCTTTTGTTATTTGGTTGGCTGACTAGATTTTGGAGCCAGTGCTCATGTGTACATTGGGTTTTGTACCGACTGGAGGTCGGTAATGTGTAAATCTTTTGGTTTGACTTTGTAAATATATGTATATATTTGAAAAGCATTTTGAACTTATCTTTTGTGTGTCTTCTGTGCATACGCTTTACGTCCGTACTTTTGCTCATAGTCTGGATAATAAGTATATGTAATGTTCCGATCTATAGACTTTTGCACTTAAATGGCCTCCGGTACTCGAGGTGGAGGTAGAGGGCGAGCACGAAGCCCTGAAAGGGAACAAGGACAAGAGCCAGATCAAGTCGATACAGCCATCCAGCGGATGGCCGATCTACTAGAGCGAATGTCAAATCAACAAGGCCAGGGGAGCAGTACTGGGAATCCTGGACATAATCCGGGACATAATCCGGGTAATCATGAGGGAGAGGACCGTGCTTTAGAACGGTTCCAAAAATTTGCACCCCCTAAGTTTGTAGGTGGACCCGACCCTGACCTAGCGGAGGGTTGGATGGACCGTATGCTAGATATGTTTACCGCGCTTAGGTACTCGGAGGAATGGCAGATATCCTTTGCTGTTTTTCAGTTTGAAGGGGCCGCCCGAACCTGGTGGAACGTGATTAAAACCAAGTGGGAGCGTGAACAAACCCCCTGGACCTGGATCAACTTTACACGGGAATTTAATGAAAAATATTTACCACCCATTGTGCAAGAAAAACGGGAAGATGATTTTATCCGCCTGCGTCAAGGGGCATCTAGTGTGGCGGAGTATGAGACTCAGTTCACTAAACTCTCTCGCTTTGCCCCAGAGCTGGTACTAACAGAGCAAAAGCGAATTCGTCGCTTTGTCCAAGGCTTGAATGTGGAGATCCAGGAGGCTCTAGCAGCTGCTCAGTTGGACACATTTAGCCAAGCGCTAGAAAAAGCACAACGGATTGAGACTGCCAAGGGACAGGTTAAAGCCTTTCATGACCGGAAAAGGAGGCAACCCAGCTCGAATGACTCAACGGTTGGACAGAGTTCGCGAAACGAGCCACCAGCTAAGACGAGTAAAGGCACAGATGGTCCGCGACCTATAAGAACCCTGAATAGCTTTGGGTGAGGTCAGATAATGCAAGAGCCCCAGAGGAATGCCCAGCGTGGAGGGTCAAGTACGGCCACTAAGCCAACCTGTGGTTTCTGCGGGGCAATCACACCGATGAAAATTGCTGGAAAAATATTTCAGTACGGAAATGCTTCAAATGTGGTAGCACCGAACATTTGATTGCCCAGTGCCCTAAGATGCAGAAGGGAGGACTCAAACCACCAACAGAATGGACCACAACGAAGTCGTCAAATGCAAGGGAAAATCGACCCAAAGGGCCAGCAAGAGTGTACGCAATGGGTCAACAAGAGGTGACTGACCCTTCGGCGGGTTTCGAAGGTACGCTTTGATCAAAGAATTAATTTCGAGGACGAAATTGTCCTAAGTGGGGGAGATTGTGAGGCCCCAGTCAGTTCGTAAGTTGATATTAGGGTCATTTAATATTCGGTGTGGTGAAATTAAGGTTTTAGGGCTAAGGAGAAACCCTAAGCTCGGCTAAGATTGAAAACCCTAACTTTGCTTATGATAAAACCCTAGTTTATGCGGTATTCTAGTGTGTGTTTTAGCACAAGAAAAAAATAGGATTCGTTATAGTTTACAGAGGTTTAACAAGTTTGAAAATGGTTAGTAAACTCTGGATTAGTAAACCTCTAGTGTTACAATATTAGAAAACTTAAGTGGAGTTTTATTTATCGCCCATCTTTTTCCACATTTTCTTTATTAGAAAAATTCCCCAGATAATTTTTATGAGTTAATATAGGTTTTAGATGATTTTTCTAGTATCGGTTAGTTTTTGAGAAATTAAGAACGTATATCGGACGTGGGACCCACTAGTGCGGTAAGTTTGGAAAAATTCGGCCAGTTAGGTTAAGTTTTGGATACTGGATTTGATTTACCGGGTGTTATGAGATAATTAAAGGTTATTATATGGATGAGAGTGGAGAGAGACAAAAGGATATGTATGTATTAAATAGGGTGACAAGTGTCACCATATGATTAAACCTTACAATTTTGACTACTATTCACCTTTTTACTAATTGACCAAATAAACCAAAAAATTACCAAATCATCTTCATTTTTAGTTCCTTATAGCCGGCCACTCTCCAAGGAGAAAGAAGAAAAACCTCTTCACTTTCTTAGCTTCAATCTTGCTCAATCTTCGATTTCAACCGATTAAATTCGAAAACTCTCCATAAAAATCCTTCTCTTAGTAGTTGTGAGGTGACTAGTGAAGTTGTTTGGAAGCTTAAGGTGCTAAGTGGTCTCTCTTCTTTGGTTCTAAGGTGAGTGACTATGGAACCCCTCTCTTCTATCTAAAGATGCTTAATTAATGACTTGTGGTTGTTACAAGTGTGATTTGGTGGACTATTTCTTGATTTTAGTTAAGATTGGTGAACTTTTCTATTTATTTGGGATTTTTGCTGTTTATGTGGCTATGTATGATGATTGGAAATGATTGAGAATGAAGCTAGTTGGTGTGAATGGTAGTTAATTGCAGCAAATTTCTGGTTTGGAAGATAAATTAGCAAGTTAGGGTTTCATTGTTCTTCATTCTGTTCGGTTCTGTAGCACATAGTTAGAGGCCGATTTGGTCTTAGGTTAAAACATGAAAGTTGTAGAGAATGATATTTTAGAGGTGTCTACAAAATTTCAGTTCGATCAGAGTAGCGTAGCTTGTGAAAAGACGGAATTACCCATGCTGTCCTGTTTCTACCCGAACCTGAGAACTGCGATTGTAATTGGTTATTTTGGTTTGGAATGCTTCAGAATTGGTTGTTTAGGTCTTCTGATGAAATGTAGACCTGTTTCTAAGGTTTTGGATGGCTTTGGAATTTCTGGATTTGGACTTAAGTAGGCTGAGTTATGCTGTTTGCAGCGGAATGCATTATGTGAATCTGTTTTTCAAGTTTTGGTATAGTATCTTGCATTTGTGACCTTGTTACACTCAAAACTGGACAAAGTTGCCTTCTTCAACATTGTAACCCCTTAAGTCTTGAATATTTCTGTAAAATTTCAGGTCAAACGGATTAGTGTATCCTGAGTTATAGACAAAACAGTCAGGCCTGTTTTAGACATTAGTTTGTGCTACGTTTTGAAATCAGCCTCTGACTGTGCGTTTTTCCGTTTTGATCCCATATGATCTGGGTGTTAACTCCTTCATAAGAAATGTAGATCTTGGTTTTAGCTTCAAAACGGTATAAAGTACGTCAAAATCCGAGTTCCGTAGCTCCTGGTATGGCCAAAACAAGATCGATCGTAAGAACTGCCTTGAATCTGGACAGTTCTGACGGGTACTTTGACACTCAACTTTCGTTCTGTTCTGAGTGGATTCAGGTCTTGGCCAAAACATCAAAGTTTTAGCCTTATGTCTCAGATTTCTAATGCCTTTGGAATTTCCTGATTTAGATTTGTGAGCTGGGAGTTACGTTCCAGCAAACATACCCTGTCCGTTACTCTAGAGTGCAAATTCCTGGAACGGTTTTCTGTACTTTCGACCTATTTTCGTTTAGATCCGGATTGAGGTGTCTTCATGAAAATTATAACCCTTTCTCTTAGCTTCACAACAGTACCTGATGTATCTTGATCCGACACTCGTAGCCTCGATTGTATTCAAAACAATTTTTGTGACGACCCCACCTCCCCCTAAGGCGTACCAAAGGGTTCGGCGGACCGCCTGCCCAGCTCTCGCCAGGACTCACTCACTATCTCTATCGAATAGTGTACACACAACCATGAACCATAAATAACAATCCAAATTCAAGCTTATAATTTACATTGATAGAAATCGAGGTACAAAGTCTCAATATACTCAAACTGGTTCAAGGCGTATACAATCCAAATACAAAACATTCTATTCGAGGAATAGCACGAGTACAAGTCAAAAATCAAACAACTAGTCTATGCTAGACTTTACATATCTCGCACCTCGCTCGTACCCCTGAAAGGAAAACAAATGGAGTGGAATGAGCTAAAAGCCCAGTGAGGTTCCAAATAGCAAATTGACCATTTTTTATAAGTACGAGTTTTCGATATAGCAAAGTAACGAGCATAAAGTGTTCATGAAGTGTTCATAAATGTGAACAGTAACACGTTAAGTAGCAATCTTAAAATGAGCAAATATAGAAGTTTTTTCAAAAGAAACAATAATCCAACAAACAATAAGTATTCCAAAGCATAAGGATACGGATGGCTCTCAGGAGCCAAATTCCTCTTTGCATTACCAGAAGCTTGATCACGTAGTAGTTGACACTCCGTCAACTTTCAAGTAAGTAACCAATCCAGTAGAACACCACTTAAACGACTCTCCATCCACCGTTCAACCCCCAGCTGGGCCCAAAATCCTCAATAAACACGGGTGGTAATACTCGAGTATACCGATTAGTCGAGGAGATATCACTCCACTCGACAATACAAGAGACCCAGGGTTCGTTACCCAATCGACCAAGCCCTTGCCGGCTCGACTAGAGTAACTCGCCACAGGGTTTCTGGAATTCCAGGAAGTGCGCGCATCATAATCAAGTATATCAAGTCAATTGCAACAATAAACAAGTATATCACGTAAGGGCAAGTGCGATAAAGTACACTCTTGCCCTTACAATTCATGTATATAACATGTAATCAGATTGGTCACGTATCAAGTTCAAGTATCAAGTTCAATTCGGTATTTGAAAGCACTCACCAAAAGATATAGTGCCTTTACTGGTCACTTTCAGGTTATACTCCGGGTTCGGAGTCCAAATCTGCGATAAAACTCAGTTTGAGAACTTTGAAACATGACTAAGATTCAAAACTTAGACGTTTCGTTCAATAAAAATCAAGAGATTGAAATTCACTCGGATAGTAGTCGTGAAACACTTGCTCGCTTTTTAAACTATAAAACTTTGTAACATTTATACTTGAAATTGTCTTGCGAGTTGAAGTACAAGGAAAACATACTTCGAGCAATCATTATTTCATTTCTCAAGGGTACAAGTTCGGCCAAGTCCTTACTTATATACCTCGAAACAAGAAGACTCAAGTACCCTAGATGGTTCAAGTACTATTCATATCAATTCGACCCAAGTCGCAAGTGTATTTATATAGTCCTCGAGCGTAAATTCGGGCAGCATGCCCTTTGTGTTTACCTAATTTTCCAGCCATTTAGGCTTCATTATTTTTCCTCAACCAAACCCAACATCACATGTATCAGCAATTCATGTCAAGAGCCATTCCATAGGCTTACAACATCATAAGAACAAGAATTACAATAATAGCAAGTGCAGAAATACAATCTATCACAAGACAGATTTGACGTATGAATGCGGAAATAACATATCTGAGGCTACGCTTATCGGATTGAGACGCAACCTAAGACGTTTCGAAGCTAAGATATAGGGCTGCAATGTTCATGAAGGTCACTTAGTCCAGTTCCTAATGTAGCTTAGTCAAATCCTCAAATTACAGAACCAAAATCCAATTTGTCGGCTGATTAACCGCCTTACACTGTAATGGTCATATCTCAGAGTACACAAGTCCGATTCAGGTGTTCTTAGAGGCATTTTAAATCTAAGTCAGAGTACCACAACTTTCATGTTTTGGTAAAAAGCTAAATCAGTACGAATTCTAGTGAAAAAACGTAATAAACTGGACAAACTGAAGAAACGGACTGCTGAGGAAAAACTTAAAACAGTAAGGGTATTTCGGACTTTTCATGACCTACATTGCTCCGATTGAGCTGAAATTTTACAGGCACCTACAAAATGCCATTCTCTACAACTTTTATTCTTTGACCTAAGGCCAAAACAGCCTCTAACATACAGATAAAATTTCGGACAGAATGTTGAGACAATTTTCCAGATTTTGGAAATTTTGAGTTTCTAGTGAATCTTTCCTTAATTTCTTGGTCCAATCACTACCAAAACACCATATAACACCTCAATTGCAACATATAACCATCATACAATCATTTGGGCAGAATTTCCACAAGCCCTAGTTCATCAAATAAATTGGGGAAAACTACTAAAAACATGCTAACCATCCATAATCTCACCCTAAAATCAAGTTACTAAGCTTAATTTAAACAAGATTGAAAGTAAAATTTAGAGATATCATCTTCCTTACCTTGATTAGAGTTCACCAAGTGTAGCCCAAGCTTTCTCTTTCCAAAATTTCACCAACAATCACTAACTAATCACTCAAAGGTAAGTTTAATCGGTTTAGAAATTTAATTTGTCACTTGGTTGGTTAGAATCAAGAAGAAGGAATTGTTTCTTGCTCTCACTTTCTCTCTCCCTCTTGGTCGACCAGCTGCTGGAAAAATGAAGAGGAAAGTGCAGAAAATTGGTTTAAGAAGGCTAGTTAATCACTTGGCCAAGAAACTCTAGGGTGGCGACACTTGTCGCCACCACCACCTTTCATTTTTCTCTTTCTTCCTTGCTATTTTCTAGCCTCAAATTTTCGGTCAAAGCAGCTGCCAAACAAGAAGATATTTTGCTCAAAAGTCAATAAGCTTGTATGGTAAGAAAGTGGTGGTCAAGTGGTGCGTTCAACCGGTAGTGCGCGGGACCCGCCGGTTCGCGCCGTTTTTCTTAAAAACACACGTATTAGGGTTTTTACTTCCCATTCACTAACCTTATATCATTGCTACTAATCACATATTATTTCTCACTTAAAAGTCACTTTTAATCACCAAAATTGATCCTTGGTCAGTATCGAAAATTCATCTGGCGAAAAATCGCGAAAACCCTAATTTTGCTCAAATCTTGAAACCGAAGTGTAAAACCCTATTTCCAGGTTCATCTACACTTATTGTTGAACAATTGGGTAGTAGGGCCTTAATAAATAATAATTTTCAAAATAAAAGGAAATTTTTAAGAAAACGTGAGGAATTTACAATTTCAATAATTAACATTAGGATCTCTAGTAAAATATGAGAGATTTAAGAATCCGTTTAGTCACAAGTAAACTAGGGTTTTTTTTTTGATTAAAAATTAGGGTTTCTAGTCTTTTAAAACAAAATAAGGTTTTAAATCAAACCCGAAGAAATATACTTTAATATTTTCTTCACAAACAACCTCCTAATATTCGGGATGTTACAATCTCCCCTCCTTAAAAGAATTTCGCCCTCGAAATTCCAACGGGTACTAAGAGTCCTTTAAAGTCAGTCAGGTACTAGAAATCACTCCAATCCCTTATATATGACCTTATCATTTAGTAAAGAGCTAAGAGATAACCAAATAGAACATGCAAAAAGGGCTCAATTCACATAACCAGCCCTGAGTTAAAAGTAGAGTCTCAGATATTCGAAAAAATTTAAAACATGGCTTAGCCTCGAGTCGAAAATTTTACCCCTGGCGGTGCTTGGAAACACAACAGGCAAAGCCTCACCAGAGAGTTTTTAGTTCAACCGCTATAGAGGAGTAGTAGCTGGTCTACAGCCACACAAATACGAATAAGTTCAAAAGCCAAGGTCAAAGCAGGGTTCAAACATATAAGTTCAAAAGTAGGTTCAATTACTTCAAGTTCAAGAAGCACGGGTACAAATAAGAACTCACTCGACTAGCCTATACCCAGCAATTCACATTCTCAAACAGTCGCCGAATTCAAATCCTCATGTAGGTCATATTACTCATGTGTAAAAATCAAATCAGGTCCATTACATGTACGTAAGAGCACACTCGCCAAACAAGTTGAAGTCCCAAATGAGCTCATCTTAGTCTGTCTCAGGCAGTTCAAGTATTGCAAACCCCTTTGATCAGTCCAATAACAAGGTTAAATGTTAGAATCATCCACGCTTTAACCTTTCCATCAAAACTCACCTCAAGTGCAATCAAGATACAGACCCTTATTCTAACGCTCTTCACTATATGATACCCAAGTACAAGAATCCACAATAAGACAATTCACAACTCGAGCCGGCCGGTCCCAAGAGTAAATTACCCATATTAGAGATTCCTACCCAGCATACATATCTAAGGTCCCCAACAATAGACAATTGTTTCACACTTAACAAGTCAATCCCCACAGTCCAAGAACCTTCTCCCGGCACGAGCTCGATAGGAGCTCTGATACCATCTGTGACGACCCCACCTCCCCCTAAGGCGTACCAAAGGGTTCGGCGGACCGCCTGCCCAGCTCTCGCCAGGACTCACTCACTATCTCTATCGAATAGTGTACACACAACCATGAACCATAAATAACAATCCAAATTCAAGCTTATAATTTACATTGATAGAAATCGAGGTACAAAGTCTCAATATACTCAAACTGGTTCAAGGCGTATACAATCCAAATACAAACATTCTATTCGAGGAATAGCACGAGTACAAGTCAAAAATCAAACAACTAGTCTATGCTAGACTTTACATATCTCGCACCTCGCTCGTACCCCTGAAAGGAAAACAAATGGAGTGGAATGAGCTAAAAGCCCAGTGAGGTTCCAAATAGCAAATTGACCATTTTTTATAAGTACGAGTTTTCGATATAGCAAAGTAACGAGCATAAAGTGTTCATGAAGTGTTCATAAATGTGAACAGTAACACGTCAAGTAGCAATCTTAAAATGAGCAAATATAGAAGTTTTTTCAAAAGAAACAATAATCCAACAAACAATAGTATTCCAAAGCATAAGGATACGGATGGCTCTCAGGAGCCAAATTCCCCTTTGCATTACCAGAAGCTTGATCACGTAGTAGTTGACACTCCGTCAACTTTCAAGTAAGTAACCAATCCAGTAGAACACCACTTAAACGACTCTCCATCCACCGTTCAACCCCAGCTGGGCCCAAAATCCTCAATAAACACGGGTGGTAATACTCGAGTATACCGTTAGTCCGAGGAGATATCACTCCACTCGACAATACAAGAGACCCAGGGTTCGTTACCCAATCGACCCAAGCCCTTGCCGGCTCGACTAGAGTAACTCGCCACAGGGTTTCTGGAATTCCAGGAAGTGCGTGCATCATAATCAAGTATATCAAGTCAATTGCAACAATAAACAAGTATATCACGTAAGGGCAAGTGCGATAAAGTACACTCTTGCCCTATCAATTCACGTATATAACATGTACTCAGATTGGTCACGTATCAAGTTCAAGTATCAAGTTCAATTCGGTATTTGAAAGCACTCACCAAAAGATATAGTGCCTTTACTGGTCACTTTCAGGTTATACTCCGGGTTCGGAGTCCAAATCTGCGATAAAACTCAGTTTTGAGAACTTTGAAACATGACTAAGATTCAAAACTTAGACGTTTCGTTCAATAAAAATCAAGAGATTGAAATTCACTCGGATAGTAGTCCGTGAAACACTTGCTCGCTTTTTAAACTATAAAACTTTGTAACATTTATACTTGAAATTGTCTTGCGAGTTGAAGTACAAGGAAAACATACTTCGAGCAATCATTATTTCATTTCTCAAGGGTACAAGTTCGGCCAAGTCCTTACTTATATACCTCGAACAAGAAGACTCCAAGTACCCTAGATGGTTCAAGTACTATTCATATCAATTCGACCCAAGTCGCAAGTGTAATTTATATAGTCCTCGAGCGTAAATTCGGGCAGCATGCCCTTTGTGTTTACCTAATTTTCCAGCCATTTAGGCTTCATTATTTTTCCTCAACCAAACCCAACATCACATGTATCAGCAATTCATGTCAAGAGCCATTCCATAGGCTTACAACATCATAAGAACAAGAATTACAAATAATAGCAAGTGCAGAAATACAATCTATCACAAGACAGATTTGACGTATGAATGCGGAAATAACATATCTGAGGCTACGCTTATCGGATTGAGACGCAACCTAAGCCGTTTCGAAGCTAAGATATAGGGCTGCAATGTTCATGAAGGTCACTTAGTCCAGTTCCTAATGTAGCTTAGTCAAATCCTCAAATTACAGAACCAAAATCCAATTTGTCGGCTGATTAACCGCCTTACACTGTAATGGTCATATCTCAGAGTACACAAGTCCGATTCAGGTGTTCTTAGAGGCATTTTAAACTAAGTCAGAGTACCACAACTTTCATGTTTTGGTAAAAAGCTAAATCAGTACGAATTCTAGTGAAAAAACGTAATAAACTGGACAAACTGAAGAAACGGACTGCTGAGGAAAAACTTAAAACAGTAAGGGTATTTCGGACTTTTCATGACCTACATTGCTCCGATTGAGCTGAAATTTTACAGGCACCTACAAAATGCCATTCTCTACAACTTTTATTCTTTGACCTAAGGCCAAAACAGCCTCTAACATACAGATAAAATTTCGGACAGAATGTTGAGACAATTTTCCAGATTTTGGAAATTTTGAGTTTCTAGTGAATCTTTCCTTAATTTCTTGGTCAATCACTACCAAAACACCATATAACACCTCAATTGCAACATATAACCATCATACAATCATTTGGGCAGAATTTCCACAAGCCCTAGTTCATCAAATAAATTGGGGAAAACTACTAAAACATGCTAACCATCCATAATCTCACCCTAAAATCAAGTTACTAAGCTTAATTTAAACAAGATTGAAAGTAAAATTTAGAGATATCATCTTCCTTACCTTGATTAGAGTTCACCAAGTGTAGCCCAAGCTTTCTCTTTCCAAAATTTCACCAACAATCACTAACTAATCACTCAAAGGTAAGTTTAATCGGTTTAGAAATTTAATTTGTCACTTGGTTGGTTAGAATCAAGAAGAAGGAATTGTTTCTTGCTCTCACTTTCTCTCTCCCTCTTGGTCGACCAGCTGCTGGAAAAATGAAGAGGAAAGTGCAGAAAATTGGTTTAAGAAGGCTAGTTAATCACTTGGCCAAGAAACTCTAGGGTGGCGACACTTGTCGCCACCACCACCTTTCATTTTTCTCTTTCTTCCTTGCTATTTTCTAGCCTCAAATTTTCGGTCAAAGCAGCTGCCAAACAAGAAGATATTTTGCTCAAAAGTCAATAAGCTTGTATGGTAAGAAAGTGGTGGTCAAGTGGTGCGTTCAACCGGTAGTGCGCGGACCCGCCGGTTCGCGCGTTTTTCTTAAAAACACACGTATTAGGGTTTTTACTTCCCATTCACTAACCTTATATCATTGCTACTAATCACATATTATTTCTCACTTAAAAGTCACTTTTAATCACCAATTGATCCTTGGTCAGTATCGAAAATTCATCTGGCGAAAAATCGCGAAAACCCTAATTTTGCTCAAATCTTGAAACCGAGTGTAAAACCTATT
>CM071918.1:47407828-47438917 GCA_036785865.1 Coffea canephora | reverse complement strand
AAACTGAAAAATTTTCCAACTTCAAAGAAATTAGAGTTTTTCAAGAACTCTTTATTCTTTCGATATTTCTTAAACGTTTTGCTTACGATTTTCAAGAGAAAAACTCAAATAATATTTGTACCTAATAAAAAGGCAAGTTGAACCTCGATTTTACGTGAAATTGAGGTTCCTTTTTGTAAATAATTCTAGATTGTACTAGTGTACAATCTTTCTTGATAAGTGGGTTAATTGTGTGATTTTATCCACTATTTAAATTGCCAGGCGCGCAAGGAGACCTTCAAGAGGATCTCACCGTGGACACTTGAACTTCCGGAAAATAATTCTTATTGAATTGCTCGGTGAGTGTCAAGTGTGTGAATATTGATACTTGCTTTATTGTGGTATTTGTTGAAAGTTTTTAAAACAAGGCGGGTGCGTACTTTATCGCACTCGTTCTAATTCAAATGAGATGAATGAAATATGATAAGAATGAATGAATGCAATGTTTATGTCATGATGCTTGGTCGTTGGAGTGAACCTCCTCGACTCTTCCAATGAATGAGGGGAACGCCCAAACTCATAGGCCGTCCTTAGACTCGATGCCAGCAATGGGCTTGGTCTCGGGGATTTGGAACGAGCCATGAGATACACATAAGCTCGACCTAAAAGAGGTCTTGTTGGCATACTCGTCGAAGTATCGCCCTAAAAAATAGAACTGTGTGGGCCCTTGGGGTGTACGGTGGACGGAGGGAAGAAAGTGGTGATCTACGGAAATGGAAATACCGACCCGGTTGACAGGAGGGTCAATGCGCGGAAAGTATACGAATGACATCGACAGATCGAGTGGGAACTTAGCTCCTGAGAGTACTATATCCTTGAATTGTTTCTGATTACTTTTCCTGTTTGATAGATTGATTATTGAAAAGACATGGCTTATTATTTAAAGTTGGGATTGTATTTGATTACGTGCTTGCATGTGTGTTTCTTGGCCTCACGAGCGTTTAGCTCACCCTATAGTTTTTTTCCTTAACAGGACCGACTCTTGGAGAAATATGGAGAAACAACTCCGTTTGTAGTTTTGTTAAGACTCCTGTTATATATTTTGACTAGTCCCTGGTTTGGGTTGTACTTTTGGAATTGTAAACTTGAAATGTTTCGCCCTGATGTACTTTGAATTGAAGTCGTTCATGATTACCCGATGTACTGGTTATACATTAAGTGACTTATTAAGCTTGAACGCTTCCGCATTATTGTATTTCATGTTGCTCTCATCGAAGTGCTTAATTCGGTTTTAAATTGAATGGAATTGCTTGAGTCCTGGCGAGAGCTGGGCAGGCGTCGCGGATACCCTTTGGTCCGCCTTAGGGAAGTGTGGGGCGTCACAGTTGGTATCAGAGCACTAGGTTAGAGGTCTATATGGGAGGACATATTAGATACTCTACCTTTAAGACTCGATATGGGATAACTTAATACCTACCCTAAAGTGATACTTGAGGCGAGCTAGCAACTAAGTTAGTCCTACCTCAAGTGACGGATGGATGAACCAGTTTAAGATAGACTGCATTGCAGGATGTTGGAACTGAGTAGTGATTTAAGTTCTAACCTGAAAATATTATTATTGTTATTATTTTGCAGGGATGGCTGATGGAAACGGAGCCCCGGCAGCTAACGGGAATGGCCATGCGAATGGTCATTACGACCCCTTAGGACATCTCACTACGATCTTCTATAGCAGGAGGAGCTCTGTGTACGCTACTCACCCTATGACAGATACCCTCGATGTCGTGTAGGTTGACCTTCGCCTACCCGAACCATCTTAGTGTTTGCTTTGGACGGACGAGCACGTCGTCAGTTGGTGGATGCCCACCGAGATCTACGGCTGAGGTAGATGAGCTTAGGCAGAGGTGGGCGCTCAGGTGAGCAGATTGCTGAGTGAGGAGGTTGCTAGAGGGTGAGGTAGCCACATCTGCAGTGGTTAAGAGGAGCTTCGGGATACTAGGGCTCGACTCATTAGGTTAGCACGAGGATGTCCGTACTCGGGCTTTCGAGATGCTGGTTGATGCTACTAGTCTGGTTGAGGACGCTGCTGCGGTGATTCCTGATGATGAGGAGAAGGATCCGGAGGAGGATCCCGAGGAGGAGGTTCCTCCTGATAGCCCTGCTATGGACTAGGATCTTGGTCGTTGACCCCTTTTGACTTTTGACTGGTACAGTTTAGAACTAGTTAGGGTGACGCGAGTGCTGATGCCATTGTATTTGCATGCTGTGTGGCCTACTT
Organism: Coffea canephora; assembly: GCA_036785865.1. NCBI lineage: Eukaryota > Viridiplantae > Streptophyta > Magnoliopsida > Gentianales > Rubiaceae > Coffea > Coffea canephora. The sequence goes on along the minus strand of CM071918.1, from coordinate 47,436,660 downwards.
TTGGGCACTTGTTCTTACTTTAGTCTTCTGTGACTAGAAGTATACTTCTGAGCACCTGTGTGCTATATTTTGTGAATTGTCCCTAACTTGCTAATTGTACGAACTTGACATGCTTATGAATGAAATTATTGTTAATTTTAATGCTTTCTTGGTTAGTTCTATATTTTGATATATTTCTTGTTTGCTGGGTAAATTAATTTATTTCCTTGCACTAGGCACCTTTAGACTAATGGAAGGACTAAGGAGTGGTCGAGGTCGTGGCGAGCGTCTAGACAGGCCCAACCTCAGGGGGATGACCAGGGTCGGCAACTGGACCGACCCAGGGACAGGAAAACGTTGAGGGTAACCAAGTGGCTACTGCCATCAATAGGATGACTGATATCCTAGAACGTCTAGCGGAGAGACAGGGTCCTGGACCATTTAACCAACCTGGGGCCAGGATAGAGGAGAGGATAGAGCTCTGGAAAGATTCCTAAAGTTTAACCCGCCTAAGTTTATGGGTGAACCTGACCCCGAAGTAGCGGAGAATTGGTTAGAAAGGATGACCAACATATTCGCCGCTCTAGACTATACTGAGGATAGCGAGTGAACTTTGCTGCTTTTCAATTTGAGGAGTAGCCCGTGCTTGGTGGGATTTGATAAAAGGAAAATGGGAAAGAGCTCGAACCCCTTGGACTTGGGAGAATTTCACTAGGGAGTTTAATGAAAAGTTTCTTCCGCCTTGATCCAAGAGAAAAGGGAGGACGAATTTATTAAGTTGAAACAAGGAACCCTTACTGTAGCAGAGTATGAGGGAAGTTCACTAAACTTTCCAAATACGCTCCTGAGTTAGTAGCCGATGAACGGAGAAGGATTAGAAGGTTCATACAGGGACTTACTGTGGAACTTCAGGAGGGTCTGGCTGCAGCCCAAATCTCTACTTTTACTGAGGCTTTAGAGAAAGCGCAAAGGGTTGAGAATGCAAGATCTCAAGTGAGGGATTTCCACAATAGAAAAAGGAATTTCCCTAGTCGCACTACTGGGCAAACCAGTAAGTTGTTCACCCTTCTAAAAAGGGGAGAGGGGAAGGGGGAACGAGAACTGCTGGAGCTTCTAGGGGAGCTCTATCTAGGGGAGGTCGTAGCGGGACGACTCAAGCTAGGGGAGCACCATCTGTTGGATCGACTGTGACCCCTCAAGTTACTTGTGGGTATTGTGGTAAACCCAACCACTCTGAGAATGACTGCTGGAGAAAGCTGGGAAAATGCTTGCTGTGTGGGAGCACTGAGCATCAAATCGCGAATTGTCCGAAATCGTCGAAGGCAGGGGGAAGCCTGCAGAGGCCTGAAAAATCAACCTCTAAGCAGACCAGTGCCGGAGGGAGTCGACCGAAAGTACCGGCTAGGGTCTACGCATTGGACTATCCACAAGCTCCAGATGCGACCGAAGTGGTCGAAGGTACAATTCCAATCTTTCACCGCCTAGCTAGGGTTTAATTGATCCGGGTGCAACGCACCTTTTGTAAACCCTGATTTCATGAGTGGAATAGACTTGAAGCCAATTAAGTTACCATATGACTTGGAGGTTAAAACACCCACTGGGGACAAAAGTCTAATTGCTAATATGGTGTATAAGAATAGTGAAATTTGCGTGAGGGAAAGAAAATTGCTGGCCGATTTGATAGGCTTAGCGATTAAAGGATATGATGTGATCCTAGGGATGGATTGGTTAGCCCGTTATAATGCTCAGTTAAATTGTAGGACGAAAATTGTAGAATTGTGTATTCCAGGGGAGGCAACCTTGAAATTGGATGTAAGGGGTAAGTTAGCCTCGTCTGCACTTATTTCGGGAATTCGGGCTAGAAAGTTGTTAAGTAAAGGAGCTCAAGGGTATTTGGCTTTTCTTATTAATACCCCTAGCGATAAGGTGAATCTGGAGGACACACTGGTAGTAAAAGAATTTTCTGATGTTTTTCCTGAAGAATTGGAGTCTCTACCCCCGGAACGGGAAATAGCTTTTAAAATTGATTTAGCTCCGGGACAGCACCTATATCAAGGACACCATACAGGATGGCCCAGCTGAATTGAAGGAGTTGAAATTACAATTACAGGATTTGTTGGAACGAGGTTTTATACGGGAGAGTGATTCCCCGTGGGGAGCCCCAGTTTTGTTTGTAAAGAAGAAGGATGGAGTTTGAGGTTATGTATAGATTATCGAGGCTTAAATGATGTTACGATTAAGAATAAATACCCACTGCCCCACATTGATGAACTGTTTGACCAACTGCAAGGGCGGTAGTGTTTTCAAAGTTGGATCTAAGGCAAGGTTACTATCAATTGAGGATTTTGGAGAAGGATATACCTAAGACTGCTTTTAACTCAAGGTATGGGCACTTCGAGTTTGCAGTGATGCCTTTTGGGTTAACCAATGCACCTGCCGCTTTCATGGATTTAATGCATAGGGTTTTTAAGCCTTACTTAGATCAATTTGTGGTGATTTTCATTGATGACATTTTGGTGTATTCTAAGAATGTGAGAGATCATGAGAAACATTTGAGGATTGTTTTACAAATCTTGAGGGAACATCAGTTATATGCTAAGTTTAGCAAGTGTGAATTTTGGCTAAAGGAAGTGACTTTCCTAGGGCACATAATTTCTAAGGATGGGATTAAAGTGGATCCAGCTAAAGTGGAAGCTGTTTCGAAATGGAAACGACCGGAAAACCCAACGGAAGTTCGGAGTTTTATAGGACTGGTAGGATATTACCGGAGATTCATCCAGGATTTTTCGAAAATTGCTGGACCTATGACTGAGTTGACCAAGAAAAATGGAAAATTTATTTGGAGTTCTAAGTGTGAAGGAAGTTTTCAGGAGTTGAAAAGACGGTTGACTAGAGCGCCTGTCCTAGCTCTACCAAATGGACATGATAGTTTTGTGGTTTATACAGATGCATCTAAGGAAGGTTTGGGATGTGTTTTGATGCAAAATGATAGGGTGATAGCTTATGCCTCCAGAAAGTTGAAACCGCATGAAGGAAATTATCCGACCCATGATTTGGAGTTAGCGGCTGTGGTCTTTGCTTTGAAGAAATGGAGACACTATTTATACGGAGTGACATTTGAGGTTTTTACAGATCACAAAAGCCTTAAGTACTTATTTTCTCAGAAGGAGCTGAATTTAAGGCAACGTAGATGGATGGAATTTTTGGAAGATTATGACTGCACGATTAAGTACCATCCTGGGAAGGCCAATGTAGTGGCCGATGCTTTGAGCCGTCAGGTACAAATGGCTGGATTGATGGTTAAGGAATTTCGATTGTTGGAAGAAGTTAGCTATTGGAATCCCCGATTAGAACCAAGGAAAGTGATTTTGGGGAACATTGTGATAACCTCCACTTTATTGGAACGTATTAAGGAATCTCAGGAAAAGGACCCTGAAATGCAAAAGTTGGTGGAGAAAGTCAAGATGGGAGACCAGACCGATTTCACTTTGGGATCGGATGGAATATTGAGATTTCGAAATCGGGTGGTCATGTCAAAGGACGAAGGGCTTAGAAAAGAAATTTTGGAAGAAGCCCACCGATCAAAGTTTACAGTACATCCAGGAGGGAATAAAATGTACCAAGACCTGAAGAGTCTATATTGGTGGAAAAATATGAAGAAGGAAATTGCCCAATTTGTTCAGACATGCTTGGTTTGTCAACAGGTTAAAGCCGAACATCAGAAACCATCTGGGCTTTTGCAACCTCTAGAAATACCTGAGGTGGAAATGGGAAAATGTTACCATGGACTTTGTATCAGGTTTACCAAGGACACAGAGAGGCCATGATGCCATTTGGGTGATAGTGGATAGATTGACAAAATCGGCTCATTTTCTGCCGATTAATATGAAATATCCATTGGAGAAGTTGGCCAGATTGTACTTGGATGAGATCATCAGACTACATGGTATACCTGTGAGTATTGTGTCGGATAGGGATCCAAGATTTGTTTCGAGGTTTTGGCAAAAGATGCAAGAAGTGTTGGGGACTAAGTTGAACTTTAGTACCACCTATCATCCCCAGACTGATGGACAATCTGAAAGAACAATTCAAACTCTTGAGGACATGTTGAGGACTTGTGTACTGGACTTTGGAGAGAATTGGAGTAAGTTCTTGACTTTAGTGGAATTTGCCTATAACAATAGTTTCCACTCTTCTATTCAAATGGCTCCGTATGAGGCACTTTATGGTCGGAAGTGTAGATCCCCAATTTGTTGGGATGAAGTAGGTGAACGGAAAATTTTAGACGCGACTACTGTATCTTGGATTGAGGAGGCCAATGAAAAGGTGAAATTGGTACGGCAAAGAATTCAAACCGCTCAGAGTAGACAAAAATTATGCCGACCATCGGAGGAAGGATTTGGAGTTCACTGTTGGAGATATGGTATTTCTCAAGATTACGCCTTTAAAAGCAAGTTTGATGTCCGGAAAAGGGAAGAAACTGCAACCAAGGTTTGTAGGGCCTTATAAGGTTATTCAGCGAGTTGGGAATGTAGCCTATAAGCTGGAATTACCACCGAGTTTATCTCGTATTCATAACGTGTTTCATGTGTCCATGCTTAAGAAGTATCATCCAGACCCCTCTCATGTTTTACAACCGGAGAATATTGAGATCGATGAAACCCTAACCTATGAGGAGAGACCGGTAAAACTTCTGGATCGAAAAGTGAAGGAATTAAGGAACAAGCAGATACCACTAGTGAAAGTTTTATGGAAGAGCCATGGAGTAGAGGAAGTGACATGGGAAGTTGAAGAGACAATCAGGGAGAAGTATCCAGACTTGTTCACCGACCAAGGTAAATTTCGAGGACGAAATTTTCTTAAGGGGGAGAGGATGTGAGGACTCGCAAAAACTATTATTTTATGCCTAATTTATGGCTTAATAAATTATTTAATTGGATTTTATTTCCAAGGAATATTTTCTAGTCCTGTTAGACCTATATAAGTGGTAGTATATCTTCGTTATATTTTTAAAATGATTCGTTTCGAAATTTAATTTCCTAGAGCGCGTTTAGAAAAAATAGTGAATAGTACTTGGAGATTTTATCCGCGTAGTAGCCCAATAAGCTTGGAATATTGGGGGCTTGTACTATGGTCCTAAAATAGGTAATCTTATGAATAAATATTCAAGTGATAGTTAGTAGTGCAATCGTTATAGGAATTTTTCGAAAGTTCCGCGTTATAGCGGTAAAATTTGACGGTACGCGTTTTCACACGCGCGACTTCAATTGAAGGACTTTAGACCCTTATTTCGGGACAATTAAGAGTGAATAATATTTACAAGAATATATATGCCTTGGAGGTTTAGTGCACTAGTGAACCAAACGCGCGAGAAAATCGAGTCCAAACGCACCCTAAATTGCACTATTTCAAGTTGACTTTGAGGTGCATTTTGCACCACACAAAGAATCTTCCTTTGGAAGCCAATTGCATCAGCACTCTCTCTCTCCTCACCTCACTTGGCCGAGCAACAAGAAAGGAGAAGAACTCTCCATTGTTCTTCATTTTTCATCTTCAATCCATGCACTAAAATCCACCCAAATCACACCAAACTTGGAGATCTCTTAGCAAACCACTTGGAGACTACATCTTGCTAAGGAGGAAGGGAGCTTTCACGGTTTCTTTGGAGCTTCAAGAGGGCCGAAAATTCTGACCTTGCAAACCAAAGGAGTAGGTAATGATCAACCCTTGGATTCTTATCTTTTGGAGATTATATGACAAGATTAAGCTCATGCATGCACTTAGTTACTTGATTATGGTGTAAAAATGTGATTGTGGGCTCTTGGAATTCCCACACTTGGGTTGTTCTTGCTGATGTGATGATTAATGGTGATTATATTGTTGGTTTAGTGATTATAATGATGCATTAGTGATGGGTAATTAGTGGAAACTTCATTGGGTGTAAGAAGCTAAACTTTCCGATTTTGCCCCTGCCATGTTCGGCCATTTCCAGGCCAATTTTTAATGGTTTAATGGCTTGAATTGGATGCTTATATGATGTATTAGAGGTGTGGAAAATTTCATTGAAAAATAATGAGGTTTGAATGGGCAAATGAATTTTTGTTCGAAACCAGCAAATCTGGAAAACTGATTCGCGTATGCTCTGACCAGCAGTAGTAATTTGGCCATAACTCTGTCCTCGGATGTCGAAATCATGTGCCGTCGGTGGCGTTTGAAACTAGACATTCCTAGCTTTAGTTTGGTATATAATACACGTTCTGATTCTTTGTGACCAAGCCGAACCAAATGTTTTAAGTTCGCTGTCCTGTTGCTCTGTTCATCTGGAATGAAGTGTTCAGGCAGCAACTTGATGCCCAAATTTGAACCAGATGGGTGCCGAATTTGGAAATGATTTCTTCTGTGATATTTTAACTCTATGAATGTATTTTCCAACGGCGTAAGCCATGCTCAATTTCGAGCTATAATGACTGAGTTGTGACTGAATCAAGTGGACTGCTCTGTTTTGGAAAAACCCTAATGTTTGGACTGGTTTGGAACCAAATCTTGGAGTGAACTTGTTAGTTGATGTTCTTGATATTAAACACTTACCAAAGGTACCCTTATTTCACAAATGAACCATGGTTGGATAACTTTCTTGGTTAAACGATTGGAAATTTGGAAAATGAAAATCAAAGGCAGAATGCCTTAGGATTTTTCTTGAACTTCGGTTGGCTCATTAACTACCTTGCCGAAGGTATTTTTCCCCGAAATTCGATAGAGAGATACTTTCCATATAGTATTGAAACACTGCCAATTTTGGTGCCGATTCAAGTTCGTTTCGATACCCAATTGAATTACTAAAGTTAGAGGTTCAAATCTGGAAAATTCTCATCCAGTCTTGAATTTCCCCAACTTCGGGCTACCGTATCTCGGTACTCGAAACTCCGATTCTTGACCCGCTTATTTTGTTATAAACTTCACTTACAACACTAATTGAGCTGCAAATTTCAGAGGCCGGTTTGCAACGTGTGAATCGTGCCGGATTTTCAAAGTTGGCCGAAATCCAACTTAATTCTGCCTTGTAAACTGAAGCTGCGTCTTCAAGCCCATTTTTGATCACTTTCCACTTCGATTCATGGAAAAGTGTCTTCTAGGAACTTATAGTACTCTCTAAGAGGTTTCCAACGGTATAAAGTTTTCCAATTCTCGACTTATATCGAGCGAGTTACGATTTTTCAAAGATTTATCGTAAAACTGAAAAATTTTCCAACTTCAAAGAAATAGAGTTTTTCAAGAACTCTTTATTCTTTCGATATTCTTAAACGTTTTGCTTACGATTTTCAAGAGAAAAACTCAAATAATATTGTACCTAATAAAAGGCAAGTTGAACCTCGATTTACGTGAAATTGAGGTTCCTTTTTGTAAATAATTCTTAGATTGTACTAGTGTACAATCTTTCTTGATAAGTGGGTTAATTGTGTGATTATCCACTATTAAATTGCCAGGCGCGCAAGGAGACCTTCAAGAGGATCTCACCGTGGACACTTGAACTTCCGGAAAATAATTCTTATTGAATTGCTCGGTGAGTGTCAAGTGTGTGAATATTGATACTTGCTTATTTGTGGTATTTGTTGAAAGTTTTAAAAACAAGGGCGGGTGCGTACTTTATCGCACTCGTTCTAATTTCAAATGAATGAATGAAATGTATTGAATGAATGAATGAAATGCAATGTTATGTCATGAATGCTTGTGTCGTTGGAGTGAACCTCCTCGACCTTCCAATGAATGGGGGACGCCCAAACTCATAGGCCGTCCTTAGACTCGAGCCAGCAATGGGCTTGGTCGGGGATTTGGACGAGCCATGAGATACACATAAGCTCGACCTAATAAGAGGTCTTGCTTGGCATACTCGTCGAGTATCGCCCTAAAAATAGACTTGTGGGCCCTTGGGGTGTACGGTGGACGGAGGGAAGAAAGTGGTGATCTACGGAAATGGAAATACCGACCCGGTTGACAGGAGGGTCAATGCGGGAAAGTATACGAATGACATCGACAGATCGAGTGGAACTTAGCTCCTGAGAGCTACTATATCCTTGAATTGTTTCTGATTACTTTTCCTGTTTGATAGATTGATTATTGAAAAGACATGGCTTTATTTATTAAAGTTGGGATTGTTATTTGATTACGTGCTTGCATGTGTGTTCTTGGCCTCACGAGCGTTTAGCTCACCCTATAGTTTTGTTTTCCTTAACAGGACCGACTCTTGGAGAAATATGGAGAAACCATCCGTTGTAGTTTTGTTAAGACTCCTGTTATATATTTTGACTAGTCCCTGGTTTGGGTTGTACTTTTGGAAATTGTAAACTTGAAATGTTTGGGCCCTGATGTGTACTTTGAATTGAAGTCGTTTCATGATTACCCGATGTACTGGTTATACATTAAGTGACTTATTAAACTTGAACGCTTCCGCATTATTGTATTCATGTTGCTCTCATCGAAGTGCTTAATTCGGTTTTAAATTGAATGGAATTGCTTGAGTCCTGGCGAGAGCTGGGCAGGCGTCCGCGGATACCCTTTGGTCCGCCTTAGGGAGATGTGGGGCGTCACATTTTCTGGTTTTTATCGCTTTAAGGTTTGAGTCCTGGCGCGAGCTAGGCAGGCGGCCCGCCGATACCCTTGGGTTCGCCCTTGGGAGAAGTGGGGTCGTCACAGTTGGTATCAGAGCTTAGGCTTCAGATCTCTATAGTGTATCCTAGGCTTGAAGTTTAGGATGCCGGACTGTGGGATTTGATTTGATATGAAAGTTAAGTAATTGAGGGATAAAATATATAGCTGCTTAGCGTGGTCTCTGCGCGGAGTGAGCCTGGACTAAGTGGTGAATAAATATGAAGGACTAAGTGCTCGTTCGAGCATAAGCTGTGAATTGCAAATGTTATGGGCCTTTAATCTTTTCCGTGGTATTTGAGGATCATAAATAGGTACGTCGGGTAGGAATTTCGATTGTAGATAGTTTACTCTTGGGACTGGCCAGCTCGAGATGTGAATTATCTTATTTCGGATTCTCGTGCCCGAGTACTCTAAAGTTGAGGCAGCGTTAAGTACTTGAAATTTCATTTTGGAAACATGAACAGGCTTTGTCTGACTAGAATGAGCACAAGAGGTCAATGGACGTCTAGTTTGGATAGAAAGTAACGTGATAGATCGGACGGGGTTATTTATTTGAGACTGGGACGATTTCACCTTTTCTTTTGACTCGCCCGTATATAGTTACTACATGATGTTAGTATGTGTGTGTGTGTACATGGTTATCTGTCCAATTTGATATGTATTTGTGTAATTGATTATCTGTCTCCTTAATATGGCGTGTTATGTGCGTATAAGTTTATTTGTGTATTTCATTTATTAAAGTACCCTTTGGAAGAAAAAAAAACATAGAGGGAAGACGTAGTCGCGGACATGGTCGTGGCCGTGGAGCCAAGCGGGGCCAAGAGTCAAGAAAAAGGGGAAACAACCACTGAACAAAACCAGGGACCGAGAGTGTCATTGGTATTTAGGAATTTATTATGACCCATTGTTTTGGCCAGCAGGCTACTATCGAAGGTCCAGCAACTCCGTGAGATGGCACATTGGGTCGAGATGTATAAGGAAATCGCAGTTCTTCGAGACGAAATAGAGGTCCAAAGGAGACTAGCCGCATACTGGGAAGGGCGATGGAAGCACGAGTATTCAGAAAAGATTGAGCTCTTGCACCAGAACTTGGAGCTAAAAAGGAAATACGAAGGGATTTCTGAGGAGGCCTTAACAATGGCACAAAACACTACTGCTATGGGGTTTCCAGAGGAAGCTCAAAGGACAGGAATTGCAAGGCCACAAGTAAATATCTTCCATGCAAAGAAAAGAGGTAAAAGGCCAGAACAGTGTAAGCGAGGTAGGCCAGTCGCTAAGAAGGGTCGTGGAGTAAGGGGTGTGAAAATTTTGGAGACACTTAAGGAGGATACTCCGGGAGGAAACCCAAGTGGAGAAGGACCACTGCATGATGTCTCACAAGAGGATCAGACCCCAATCGCTCTCTCATTTTGTGGCTACTGTAGAAAATCCAACCATATGGAGGTGGATTGCTGGAAAAAGGATGGAAGGTGTCTGCGTTGCGGGAGCACCGAGCATCGGATTGCTAATTGCCCTAGTTTATTGCGTGAAAAGAAAGGAACCCAGCAGCCAACCCAGACCGACCCTGGACCGTCAAATAGAGAAGGGACTGGAATGAAAAGCCTCGTTTCTTCTGAGGACGAAGAAGGTACAGGCGACTGGTTACTTTAGATTCGATAGGTTCCGTTCATAGAAAAATTTCGAGGACGAAATTGTTCTAAGTGGGGGAGATTGTGAGGCCCCAGTCCGTTCTACGTTGATATATTCATTAGCTGGGCAGTAACGTTTGGTTTTAGGAGTATTTCGAAAACCCTATGTAGGGATTAAGATTTAAAGCCCTACTATCCAATTATTCCATAATAAGTGCAAGTGAGCCTAGAAAGTAGGGTTTCACTATTCGGTTTCAGCATTGGAGCAAAATTAGGGTTTTTGTGATTTTCGCCGGATGAAATTTTGGTACGGAAAAAGGATCAAATTTGGGTGATTAAAAGTGACTTTTAAGTGAGAAATAATATGTAATTAGGAGCAATAAGATAAGATTAGTGAATAGGAAGTAAAAACCTTAGTACGTGTGTTTTAAGAAAAAACGGCGCGAACCGGCGGGTCCCGCGCATTACCGATTGAACGCACCAATTGACCACCACTTACTTGCCATGCAAGTGTACCACTAATAGAGCAAAATATCTTCCCCCCTCTTAGCTTCTTATTGGCCGAAAATTAGTGGTTCAAAATGCAACAAGAGAGAGAAATTTGTGTGGTTGTGATTCAACCAAGTGTTAACCAAACTTGTGGCTAGAATTAATTCTTATTTTTTTCCAACCTTCTTATAAGACAAATGAAGCTTAATCTTCCTCATTCTTTTCTCTCTCTTGGCCGAAATTCTCTCCAAAGGAAGAAAGAAAAATCTCTCTCAATTCCTTGTCCTAATCTTGCTCAATCTCATAAACTAACCGGTTAATCTTGAATTCCTTCCATAAAACCTCTTCATTTGGTATTAGTAAGTTGATTGGTGAAGTGTTTGTGGAAGCTAAGGTGACAAGCAACTCCCTCTCTCTTGTTTTACTAGGTGAGTAATGAATGAACTCTCTCCTTCACCTAATGAAGCTTAATTCATGCTTAGTGGTGTTAAGAGATGAAAAATTATGGTTTATATCTTGATTTGTGGATGATTTAGTGAAGTTTTATATTTATTGGGATTTTTCCTGTTTTAATATAAGCATGATTGTGTGGCTATATATGATGGTTGGAAATGGTATGTAATGATGCTAGATGGTGGAAAAAGTGGAAGATTGCAAGTGATTTCTGTTTTGAATGAAATCTGGAAAATTGGGGTTTCTTGGTTCTTCATTCTGTCCGAATATTTTGGTCCTAGATAGAGGCCGAATTGGCCTTGGCTTAAAACATGAAAGTTTTAGGAAATGACATTTTATAGGTGCCTGTAAAATTTCAGGTCAATCGGAGTAGCGTAGAGTGATAAAAGTCGAAAATACCCTTACTGTTCTGGTTTTGTCCGAATGTAAGAACTGCACTTGTAATTGGTGATTTTGGATAGGATTACTTCAGAATTGGTTGTTCTAGTCTTCTGATGAAATGTAGCCCTGTTTCTAAGCTTTCGTACGCCTTTGAAATTTCTGAATTTGGACTTAAGTAGGCTGAGTTATGCTGTTTGCACCAGGTTGCGGTTTGTTCACCTGTTTTACGATTCTGGTTTAGTATCTTACAGTTTTGACCTAGTTACACTCGAAACTGGGTTAAGTGGCCTTCTTCAACGTTGTAGCCTTTTAAGTGCTGAATCTACCTGTAAAATTGCAGGTCAAACGGATTAATTTATTCCGAGTTATAGACAAAACCCTCAGACCTGTTTTAGACGTCCGTTTGTGTACGTTTTGCATTTCAGTTTCTGCCGTGCATTTTTCCGTTCTGATTCCATACGATCTGGGTGTCGACTCCTTCATAAGAAATTTAGATCTTGGTCTCAGCTTCGAAACGGTATAAAGTACGTCGAAAACCGAGTTCCGTAGCTCCTGTTATGATCAAAACAATAACGCTCATCAGAACTGCCTTGTATTTGGACAGTTCTGACGGGTACGTTGACACTCGATTTTCGTTCTGTTCTGAGTGGATTCAGGTCTTGGCCAAAACATCAAAGTTTTATCCTTATGTCTCAGCTTTCTAACGCCTTTGGAATTTCTTGATTTTGATTTCTGAGCCGTGAGTTACGGCCTTGCAAACAGGGCATGTTTGGTAACTTGCCATGAAACAGCTGGCACTATTTCGTGCCTTTTTGACCTATACCTATTGAGATCTGGGTTGAGATGTCTTCATGAGAATTGTATCCCTTCCTCTTAGCTTCGAAACGGTATCTTGCTCACCTTGATCCGACACTCCTAGCCTAACTTTCGACCAAAACGGTTTAAGATGGCCGATTTGGCCGTCCCGTTTGCCGTTCCGCGCGCGCGCGTGTGCCCCTTTTTGCCGTTTTCGCACTTGCGCGTGCCAATTTTGCCGTTTTGCTTGTTTTACGTGTGTGAGTAGCTGTTTGTGATATATTGTGACACAATCTTCGATTTCAGACGGTGGTGAACTAGGCGGAGCCGGTGGGGCCCACTACTAGCCAACCAACGAAGTGATTTCCGCTTTTGTACTACTTTTGTATTTGGAGTAAGTATTCAGGCCGCTTTTGTATGTTAGTTGCTTATGTGTTTCGATATGTATGAAGAGGGTACTTAGACGAGGGTGTACTTTATCGCACTCGCTCTAAAACCTAATTTGCACACATATTTGTACATGGCTTATGTATATGAGCAATTTTGGAACTAAAACCCTTGAGCTGGTGGCTCAGGGTGACTTTTGAATAATTTTGTGAATTTTGTGAGTTTGAGGTTGAACTCAATACCTAGATGGACTATTCGAGCCGGTTAGGGTTTGGTCGAAGTCAGTCCAACTTGGTTTGAGGTCACCAAGTTTGTGAACCCGGTTTGCTGAGTATGTGAACCAATTTTGTGACCCGAGCTTGTGACTCAAGCTCAAGTTTGTGATTTCGTTCGCCTGGGCAAGTTTGTGAGGTGACTGGCCAGTGAGGGTGATAAGGTGTTCGGTGGGTGTACAAGTGGAGTTCTACGGACCTTATGTATGGTCGACGGAGTGTCGATAGGAGGTCACGCGTGGCAACGACTTGGCTTTGGAGCCACCTGTATCCTTATTATGTGATGTTACTTTTCTGCTTTTGCTTTACTCTTATTGAGTAACTGTGGTTGCGTGACATTTACGCTTTTGCCCCTGTTTACTTACTAAGCATATAGCTTACCCCGTTCCTTTTGTTTTCCTTAGCAGGGGCCGACGCGGGGACTTATGGGCACTTACACTAGTATTGGTTTGTCATAGTTGGACAATTAGGATGTTTGTTTTTATTGTGGTGGTTTGTATAAGGACCCTCCTTAGGGTCTACCTTTTAGTTTTGGTTGTAATTATAAGGGTGTAATAGTTTGAGCAGGTACTTTTGGAGAATGTAATTATAACCTTTTTGGGATTTGTATATAGTATGTAAGGTACTCTTTTGGATTTTCTGGTTTTTATCGCTTTAAGGTTTGAGTCCTGGCGCGAGCTAGGCAGGCGGCCCGCCGATACCCTTGGGTTCGCCCTTGGGAGAAGTGGGGTCGTCACAGTTGGCAGGTCGCCTGCCTAGCTCTCGCCAGGACTCACGCAAGGAAACCGACTAAACCCTTTCCACGTATAAGTTAAACTAAAACAAAATTCGTCACCCGAACAAGCCAAACCTTTAAACGACCAGAATACTTGGAACACATTAACTTCAGAGATAACATTGCCATTGGACGTCTGAATGTTCACTCTTAAGTACATCTCCAACCAGTTTAACACATAACTACATTTATACATTACAAACCACAAAGTGAACTAATAAAGTTCAAATATAGGGTTTGCACTTTTCCAGTTTCAAGTGACAACACAAGACAAAAGATACATAGTCCTATTCGAAATAACATTTACAAAAGCTAAAGGTAGACTTCAAGTCTCTCGATTGCCAAAACCTGTTCAGGAAAACAAATAACGCGGGGTGAGCTTAAAACTCAGTGGTGCCCCAAACATGCAATCATATAAGACAAATAGCAAATAATAACTCCAAGCTTAAACTCAACAAGTAGGAAAGCGTTTAACAGCACAGAGTAGGATACAGGGCTCTCAGGAGCCATTTTCCACAAGCTTGATCAAAATTAATTGTAGTTGACCCTCCGTCAACTCTCACTATCTAAGGTCCATGTAGATTCGTTATTTTTCCTTAACACGCTCCAACCAACTTATTCCCACCGGGCCCATCCTTCACACGAGAGAGTTTGGTATTACTCGAGTATACCTTTTATAGCCTAGTCGAGGGATTCACCCAACGACGTCACACAAGTGGTTACCAAGTCAGGATAAGAGGCCCTCCCACCTTAAAGTGTGGTACATTCCCCTGCCTGGTGGATTAGTTGACGAGTCCACGCTCCAGTCAACAGTTGCAAGGTTTTGGTACTTGAGTTAGGATAAGAGGCCCTCCCACCCTCAAGTGTGGTACATTCCCCCACTCAGTACTTAATTAGTGCAAGCATGATATTCGAGCAAACATTTCAAACAATTCACCACTCGAAAGGGTTAATGTGATAAAGTACACACTGCCCACTTCGATGGATCAGCAAAACCACATTCGAATTATCACATAACAATCAAGAAAGCACTTTAACAAATTAATCATAGAACAAACACAGACATTCCCCAAAAGTGAAGCTCAAAAGTCAAGTTGGGAATCGAAGTCCACGTCCTCGCTAAATCCTAAAAGACCAAGTTTGAAAACTATAAGTTTTACTATATAAACTCTTGGTTTATAAATATAAAAGATTATCTGGTTTATAACTAGTTTATTTTCTCGGAATAAATCAATAATCCTCTTAGAATTAAAACTAATAAAAGTGATAGAATATTTTATAGGGTTTCTTTAAAGATACTTTTCTTTCTAGAGGTGCAACTAGAACCAATTTAATTCAAACAAATTTTCTTGCCGAACAAGTTTTCTATGCCTTTCAATTAAAATTATTAAAATCTAGTGTTTTTAACAATTTCCCTCTAAAACAACTAGCCAGGGACAATTTTATGAAAAATTTAGAGTTTGGAAGTTAGTGTAATTATTTCTTAAAAGTAATAAAGCTAATTTAAGCAAAGAAAAGAATCAACAAGTTAGCAAGGTTTTAAAAGTCCCGACACTCGAATTTTAGCATTATCGTACTATACTCAATTTCTATAGCTTAGTACTGGAACAAAATATTTCAACAAAGCTTGGTCAAAAGTACTTGAATTCAAGGGACCAAAACGGACTTCACGATTCCAATTCATTTGCACATTATAACCCAAGTTGCCAATATAGAAAAATCACAATTCAAACATCAATTTCACTAGGGTTTCATCAATCATTAGCCCTAGGTCTCAAAGATTCAATTCTAATCAAAATTAAACAAAGAAAACCAAGACATCCAAACAATTCCAAACCACAAATCATGGACCTTACAAGTACATTTCGGCCAAACCACTTAAACAATTCCACCAAAAATTTAACTCTTGTAAAAATTACTCAAATGGCCAAGAGCTTCATCTATCATTAGCTCTTAGCATCAAACAATCATTCCTTACAACAATCAACCAGAAATTTAACTCAAAACATAAAAGAAAGTCACGGTTAGCTTAACTCATAAACAACTTTAGGAATTCAGATTTCTTTCTTCTTTCGACAACCAAGAAAAAAAAATTCCAGCAATGTCAATTCAAGATATCCATCAAATCTCCATCTTTTACTTGCTTGAAACACTAAACCAAAACAAATAACACACAATTCCAGAAAATATTCTCACCAAAAGCCTCAATTAATCTGGCCGGCAACCATGTACAATTTCCAGCAATATAACAGTTTAACTTATGGTGCCTTGTCCATAATTTTCTTCAATTTTTACTTCAACTCAACATGCAAAAGGTGACTAGCAAGCTACAATCTAATCTTAAACATCCAGTGTGAAAATCTCAGCTAAAAAATTCGAAGAAAAACTGATCAGATGCTCAACCCCTTTCTCTCGGCCATGCTGGAAAAATTTTTGACAGCTACCCAGCTCTTGAAATACAGATTTCTCAGTTTTCTTTCGTTAAGTTCAACATGCAAGGGTTTGTTATTAAGCTACAGAGTACCTACAGCAAAGATCTAAAGTTACAGCCAAGGAAAAAAAATGGAAAACAACACTGGTTCAATTGCTAATTCCCCCCCTTCGGCCAATTTTCAGTTTTCTCTCAACAGTCAGCCAAATACACATTTTCCTCCAATAATATCTTCAATTTATGTTCAAATCTTTCATGCATGTTCAGATCAAGCCAATATATGATATGTATTACAGTTTGACATACAGTTTCAAGGCCAGAATTCATAAGGATAGTTGGAAACTTCACCATTTCCTTCACTCGGACAACCTGGAAAAATTTCTAGCAAATAACTCTAGGAATTCAGATTTTTTTCTCCCCCCCTTTTTTTTCACGGTTCATCAGCTACATGCATGACCAAATAAGCAGCTATCTATCAGTTTTGATCCAAAACCAAGATCTGACATCATCAAAAGTCACCATCCAACCAGAAATTCATCCAAGTCTACTCTCGGTTGGCTTGCATGCAAGCAGATTCTGTATTCCTTCAATTTTCTTACTTACTCACGGTTGATTAACCTCATGCAAAGCATGATCATCCATTTTTTAGTTAGCTAAATACACATTTAAACTCAGATTACCACAAATTAACAAACTAAAGCTGCAATTTCCAGCTCAAACTCTCGGCAATCCAACTTCCCTCCAAAAATCAGATTTTCCTATGTCTTAATTCTTCATCCAATCGCACAACCACCACATGCATGCTCATAAACAACATCAACTACCTATAATCAACTAGTCTAGGTTCAGAATTTACCTCAGCTTGAAGCTCCAACACATGCAACTAGCAGCTGAAATTTTTCCTCTCCTCTCGGACAGTCCAAAAATGCAGCCCGCCGGCTCTCTCTCTCCTTTGCTCAAGCTTGCAAACAAAATGGAGGAAGTTTGGCTCTCGGTCCTCTTCACCAGCTCACGGATGGAATGGATGAAACAGCAAGTCTCTCTCTTTTCTCTCTAGCTTACGGCAGAAAGAAGGAAATATGAGGAGCTCGGCTCTCTCTCTCGGATAGTTCACTCTCGGCTCGCGGCAGAAAATGGAAATGGAAGGGTGATATTGTGGTGGATTGAAGTTGATATAGTAGTGTGTGGTAGTGGGGTGTGAGTCGGCTTTATGGATGGTGGAGTGGTGGAGTAGAAAAATGGAGCCGGCAAGATGAAATGCTTGGATTTGAAGCTTGTTCAAGAAGGTTCCATGGCTGCATGGTTAATTTGAGATGGAGGGAGACTATTTCGGTCTTTTAACATCTTGTTTGACCTTCCACTTAAGCCCTCATTCGTAATCTATTTCTAAAATTTTACCCCAAATAAAATTCGATAGCCTACTAGTGTACTAATCTCGTAAAAATTAAATTATCGAGATTCAACGTCCTAAGTGTAATTATAAAGGTTTTGACCTAAAACGTTTTCGTCTTAATTCTAGGTTCCCGTTGACACTTAACATTATTAACACTTAAATTTAGCTATCGAACTTCAAAGAATCAAAATCAAAGAAATAAAATAACCTACATCAAGAAGTATTAACTTAACTTAGCGAAAATTCAAATAATTCAATATTTTGCACAACTAAATTATTTGTAACTAAAAAAAAATTATTTTTACATACTTATTCAAGAACCAATAATAATAAAAGTTATTAACAGTCTAAAATGCAAATGCAACATGTATATATATATATATATATATATTTTTCAAGGTTCTCACATCCTCCCCCCCTTAAATGAATTTTGTCCTCAAAATTCTCACCTTCTAAAGAAATAATGCGGGGTATTTTCTCTGCATATCCTCTTCCAGTTCCCAAGTTGCTTCCTCTATTCCATGATTTCTCCATAGAATCTTCACCAAAGGAATTTTCTTACTTCTCAATTCTTTTATTTTTCTTTCCAAAATCTTAACTGGTCCTTCCTCATAAGTTAACGACTCATCCACCTCAATTCCTTCCAATTGTAACACGTGGCTTGGATCAGGGTGATATTTCTTGAACATAGAAACATGAAATACATTGTGAATCTTGGCCATATTCAAAGGCAATCTCAACTGATACGCCACTTTACCGATTCGTTTCAAAATTTCAAAAGGTCCAATATACCTCGACTTTAGCTTTTTACCCTTTTTGGATACTACTCCGCCCTTCACGGGTTTAACTCTTAGGAAAGCTTTGTCTCCTACTTCGAACTCCAAATCTTTTCTCCTTGTGTCGGCGTAGCTCTTTTGTCGACTCTGAGCAGTTTGAAGCCTTTCCATAATTATTTTCACTTTCTTATGAGCTTCTTCCATCCAAGGTATAACCGTTGGGTCTAAAATTTTCTTCTCTCCCACTTCATCCCAATGAATCGGAGATCGACACCTTCTTCCATACAATGCCTCGTAAGGGGCCATTTGAATTGAGGTGTGATAGCTGTTATTATAGGCAAATTCTACTAAGGTCATATACTGACTTCATTTACCTCCGAACTCCAATATACACGACCTCAGCATATCCTCCAAAGTCTGAATTGTCCTTTCTGACTGCCCGTCCGTTTGGGAATGATAAGCGGTACTAAACTTCAACTTGGTCCCCAATGTCTCTTGAAATTTCTGCCAAAAACGTGAGACAAACCTTGGATCACGATCAGACACAATGCTTATAGGAATACCATGCAATCTCATGATATCTTCTGTGTACAACTTGGCCAATTTTTCCAAAGAAAAGCTCATGTTCACAGGTAGGAAATGTGCGGACTTGGTAAGCCTGTCAACTATCACCCAAATCGCATCAAATCCTTTTTGACTTCTAGGCAAACCCGTTACAAAATCCATGGTTATGTGTTCCCATTTCCATTCGGAAATTTCTAGTGGCTGTAATAGACCAGAGGGTTTCTGATGTTCAGCTTTTACTTGTTGGCATATCAGACATTTTTGTACAAATTCTGCCACGTCCTTTTTCAAACCGTCCCACCAGTATAACTCTTTCACATCGTGGTACATTTTGTTCACTCCTGGGTGTATAGTATACCTTGATTGATGTGATTCTTCTAGAATTTCTTTCCTTAACTCTTCATCAACTGGAACCACAATTCGATCTCGAAACCTTAACACTCTTTCGGACCCTAATTTAAAGTCTAGGGTTTCTTTATTTTGCACTTTCTCCAACTTTTTCTGGATCATAGGGCCCGTTTTCTGTGCCTCCTTAATACGCTTCAATAATGGTGATTTCAACGACAGGTTTCCAAATAAAATCTTCAAACTCTCCAAGCGAGGGTTCCAAATGCTAACCTCTCCTAACATGTCCCATTCTTTTATCATTAATCCCGCTATTTGGGCCTTTCTACTTAGGGCGTCTGCTATCACGTTGGCTTTTCCTGGGTGGTAGTTGATAGAACAATCATAATCTTTTAAAAATTCTACCCATCGCCTCTGTCTCAAATTCAATTTCTTTTGGGAGAACAAGTACTTAAGGCTCTTGTGGTCCGTATAAACTTCAAAGGTCACACCATATAAGTAATGTCTCCATTTCTTTAAGGCAAAGACCACTGCGGCCAGTTCTAGGTCATGCGTTGGGTAAATTTGTTCGTGAGGCTTCAATCTCCTAGAGGCATAGGCAACTACCTTACCCTTTTGCATTAGTACGCATCCTAGACCTTCCCTAGAAGCATCAGAGTATACGACATAACTTTCTACTCCGTCAGGCAATGTCAACACAGGAGCTGATGTTAAGCGCTTCTTTAACTCCTGAAAGCTTGACTAGCACTTTGGAGTCCAAATGAACTTTTTATTTTTCTTTGTCAGCTCTATCATAGGTCCAGCAATTTTTGAAAAGTCCTTGATGAACCGCCTGTAATAACCTGCTAAACCCAAGAAACTTCTAACCTCTGTTGGAGTTTCTGGCTGCTTCCATATTGTGACTGCCTCAACTTTTGCCGGATCCACTGCAATCCCATCTTTAGAAACTTTGTGCCCCAGAAAAGAAATTTCATCCAGCCAAAACTCACACTTGCTAAATTTAGCATACAATTTATGCTCTCTTAAGATCTGCAGAACTACTTGCAAGTGTTTAGCATGTTCTTCTCGAGTCTTAGAATATACTAGGATATCATCAATAAAGACTACTACAAACTGATCCAAGTATTTTTTAAAGACTCTCTGCATTAAGTCCATGAAAGCAGCTGGTGCATTGGTTAATCTAAATGGCATGACTGCAAACTCAAAATGTCCATATCTTGTATTAAAAGCAGTTTTAGGTATGTCTTCCTTCTTAATTTTCAACTGATAATACCCTTGCCTCAAATCCAGCTCGGAGAAAACTACTGATCCTTGTAGCTGGTCGAATAAGTTGTCAATCAAAGGTAGAGGGTATTTGTTTTTAATTGTACTTTCATTTAATCCTCGATAATCAATACATAACCTCAAACTTCCATCCTTTTTCTTAACAAATAGAACAGGTGCTCCCCATGGCGAATCACTTTCTCTAACAAAACCTCTCTCCAATAAATCTTGTAATTGAATTTTCAATTCTTTTAGCTCTGCAGGAGCCATTCGGTACGGAGTCTTAGAAATCGGAGCCGTTCCCGACACTAGTTCAATCTTGAACTCCACTTCTCTTTCCGGAGGTAATATTTTTAATTTTTCGGGAAACACATCTGGAAATTCCCTTACCACTGGTACATCTTCCAACTTTACTTGGTCACTGGGAGCGTTAATCAGAAAAGCTAAGAAACCTTGCGCTCCTTTATACAACATTTTCCTTGCCCGAACTCCCGAGATCATAGCAGACAGTGCTAACCTGCCTTTCACATCTAATTTCAGGGTTGCTTCCCCGGGAATCCAAAATTCTACCATTTTTGCTCTACAATCAAGTTTAGCATGGTAATGAGCTAGGAAATCCATTCCTATGATAACATCATACCCTTTTATGTCCAACCTGACTAGGTCTACTAGCATCTTACGTTCTCCAACCCAAAATTCACAATTCTTATAGGCCAGGCTAGTAATTATGTTTTTATTACCCATGGGTGTCCTAACTTCAAGATCAAAGGGTAATTTAACAGGTTTTACATCAATTCCGGACATAAAAGTTGGATTCACAAATGAATGAGTTGTGCCAGGATCAATTAGTACTCTAGCTAATCGGTGAAAGATCAGAAGAGTACCTTTAACGATTTTCGAGGAATCAGGTACGGGTTGGTCGTCTATGGCGTACACCCTGGCAAGAACTTTCGGCCTATTTCCTCCAGAAGTGGCTTGACTAGCACTCGGGGTACCACCTTCTTGTATCTTCGGACAACCGGCAATCTGGTGCTCGCTGCTTCCGCACCTCAAGCACTTTCCTTCTTTCCTCCAACATCTGTCCTCGATATGGCCAGTTTTCCTGCAATACCCACAAGTTACCTGAGGGGTGGTCACACGACCTCCTTGCAGGGTGTTCCTAGTTTGACCCCTTCCGCTTGGTCCTCCTCTAGCTCCGATATCTCTCCCCTTGACACCTCTTGCCCCAGCTCCTCTCGCTAAAGCGCCTCGTGGTGCTCCAGGACTTTTTACTCCACCCATTCCTTGACCCACTTTGGCCGGTGGAGCATTTGCATAAGTCGGCTCCCGACTGCTGCTAGGTGCAA
The DNA here is from genome assembly GCA_036785865.1 of Coffea canephora. Taxonomy (NCBI): domain Eukaryota; kingdom Viridiplantae; phylum Streptophyta; class Magnoliopsida; order Gentianales; family Rubiaceae; genus Coffea; species Coffea canephora. The sequence goes on along the minus strand of CM071918.1, from coordinate 47,414,737 downwards.
ATCTTTTCCTGGCCTGGAAAGATTTTACTTGAGCTCTGGCAACTTTAACCCTTTGAGCTCTCTCTACAGCATCAGCAAATGTGTCTATCCGAACAGTAGCTAATCCCTCCTGGATTTCCACGTTCAGTCCCTGCACAAACCTCCTTATACGTCTTTGCTCCGTGGTTACCAATTCAGGAACAAAACGGGACAATTTTGTGAATTGAATCTCATACTCGGCGACACTCACCGCCCCCTACCTACACTTGATGAAGTCATCCTCTCTCTTCTCTTGGATGAGAGGGGGTAGAAACTTGGCGTTAAACTCCCTTGTGAAGTTCGCCCAGGTCCTAGGAATATGGTTCCTGTCCCAATTGACCCTAATTAGGTTCCACCAGGAACGAGCAACTCCCTCAAATTGGAATGCTACGAAAGTCACTTGTCTCTCCTCCGTATAATTTAGAGCTGCAAAAATGTCAGAGATCCTCTCCCACCAACCTTCTGCTACCTCAGGTTCTGGGCCTCCATAGAACTTAGGAGGTCCAAACTTCAAGAATCTCTCTAATGGCCGATCCTCAGTATCGATTGGGCCTTCTGGGTGATGCACTGGTCCAAAGGCTTGGTGCTCAGTCATGCGCTCTAAGACATCAGTTATTCTATTGATCGCGGTGGCCATTGGGTCTCCGGCCACGCTCCCTTGACCATGGTCTTGATGGACCTCAGGTCCCCTATCACCACCAACCTCGGGGTGTTGTCTAGTTGATCTCCCACGCTCTCTACCTCTAACTTGTCGATCCATAGCCTAGTTATGCCTATTGATATAAATAAAGCAATTAAGCGAAAGTATTGTTATTTATTTACTTATTATTATTATTATTATTATTATATATATTTTAAAAAAAAACAATCAACATGAACATTAAGGAAAAGGAAAATAAAACACTTAACACATATATTCACATACCAAAGTTCATACAAATAGCAGGTTAGGGTGCCTTCCAAGAGTATAGCACACAAGTTAACGAATATATACAAACAATCCCTTAAACCAAAAATAGGGATATAGTGCCTCAAAAGTAAGCCATCTAGCTAGACAAAATGCTATGATCTAAACTAGTGTCACCCTAACTAACCCTGGATACCTATTTACAGGCAAAGCAAAACTAGTCTAACCCTCAGCAGGGCTACCAGGGGCAACGTCCTCCTCAGGGTCCTCCTCCGGATCCTCCTCCGGGTCCTCCTCAACACCCGCCTGAGCAGTACCCTGAATGATACCCATGACCTCTTCTATCATCATAGTAGCTCAGCCCTAATACCCGCACTCCTATCTCGTACCTCCTCAGCTACTCGAGTCAATCGAGACCTCTGTCTCCCTAACTCCTCACAAGCAGCCTCTGACCTGGCCCTCTCAGCTGCTAACCTCTGCTCGAGCTCAGCTATGCGATCAAGCTGAGTATCAACTGTGAGGACTCGCAAATTCCTTGTATTTTTCCTCAAAAATACCCTTTTATTTGAAAATTAGTATTTATCAAAGGCCACTACCCAAATATTTCACATTAAGTATAGATAAACCTAGAAAATAGGGTTTTCCGCTTCGGTTTCAAGATTTGAGCAAAATTAGGGTTTTCGCGATTTTCCGCCGGATGAATTTTCGGTACAGAGTAAGGATTAAATTTGAGAATTAAAAGTGACTTTTAAGTGAGAAATAATATGTGATTGGTAGTAATGATATAAGGTTAGTGAATGGGAAGTAAAAAACCCTAGTACGTGAGTTTTTAAGAAAAACGGCGCGAACCGGCGGGTCCCGCGCACTACCAATTGAACGCACCACTTGACTACCACTTTCTTGCCATACAAGTTTATCACTAATGGAGCAAAATATCTTCCCCCTCTTAGCTCTCCTATTGGCCGAAATTTAAGGCAAAGAAAAAGCAAGGAAAGAGAAAATTTGTGTGGTTGAAGTTGAGCCAAGTGTTAGGCCAACTTATGGTCACAATTAGTCCTAATCCTCTTGTCTTATTAACACCATATTAGCAGCCTTTCTTCCTCATTTCTGCACCTTCACAGCCGAGCAAGAGAGAGAGAAAAGGGAGAGCAAGAAACAACCATTTTCTTCTTGATTTACACCATCCAAGTGAGAAACAAAAATTCTAAACCGATTAAAGTGAGGGTTGTGAGTTGGGAAGCTTGAGGAACTAAGAAATTTCAAAGGGGGTGAAGTATATCTCTTCCAAGTCTTGTCTTTGAGGTAAAAATTTTATCATGACCCTTGTTCCTTTAAATTTTGGGTTTAAGATGTTATTTAGATCATGTTGTAGCTTGATTACAAGATAAACAAGATGTTGTGATGATTCTTGGAGGTTTTCCCCTTTTTATTTCATGAACTAGGGCTTGATGAAATTCTGCCCAACTTGTTGTATGATGCTTGTATGTTACAATTAATGTTGTATAAGATGTTTTGGTAGTGTGAGAAGTGAGAAATTGGGGAAAGTTGCACTAGAAACTACAAATTTCAGATTTCTGGAAATTCTAGCTTACATTCTGTCCGAATTTGTATCTATCTGTTAGAGGCCGAATTGGCCTTGGGTCAAAGAAGGAAAGTTGTAGAGAATGGTATTTTGTAGGTGCCTGTAAAATTTAATGTCAATCGGAGCAACGTAGGTGGTGAAAAGTCCAAAATACCCTTACTGTTTTAAGTATTTCCTAAGCAGTCCGTGTGATCAGTTAAGTCCAGTTTATCCCGTTTTTTTGACTAGGATCCATTATGATTTAGTGTTTTACCAAAACATGAAAGTTGTAGTGTTCTGAATTAGATTTCAAATGCCTCTAAGAACACCTGATTCGGACTTGTGTACTCTGAGTTATGTCCATTACAGTGTTCTGCGTTTAAACAGCCGACGAATTGGTTTCTGGTTTAGTAATTCGAGAATTTGACCAAGTTACATTAGAAACTGGACTAAGTGACCTTCATTAACATTGTATCCCTGAGTCTTAGCTTCGAAACGGAATAGGTTGCGTCTTAATCCGATAAGCGTAGCCTCTGATAAGTTATTTCCGCTTTCATACGTCAAATCTGTCTTTTGCTAAATTGAATTTCTGCACTTGTTATTACTGTATTTCTTATTCTTATGATATTGTGAGCCTATGGAACGGCTCTTGACTTGAATTGCTTATGTGTGATGTTGGGTTGTGGTTGAGGAAAAATAATGAAGCCAAAATGGCTGGAAAATTAGGTAAACACAAAGGGCGTGCTGCCCAAATTTTCGCCCGAGGGCTAGGTTTCTATTTGAACTTGTATACCTTTGTTAGGCCAATACCATGACCGGTTTTCCATTTTAAAACATGATTTTTCATCCTTGGGTTCAAACGACCCTCTTCTTACTTGAAAGTCATCTTTACACGTTTTACTCTTAATTAGTCGGGTTTCTTTGTTTCCCTTAAATGTTTTGCTCGATAAACTATAATAATGTTCTCTTGTTCAACCTTAGGTTTCATTGGTGATTAAGGGTAATATCCGGAAGGATATTTTGCACGATATTTTGCATTTCTAGGTGAGTGTTCCTTATTTGATTCTATGGCTTGTTGTTATCATTTGCTAATGTGTTAAGTGCTTTTAATGATTTCCAAAACGAGCTTTCTAGGCGAGTGTGTACTTTATCGCACTCGACCTAAATAACTGTGCAATTTTCAAGGATTTAATGATTGAAATGTTACTTGCGCATGAATGTAAGCCTTTTGGGCTGAACTGGCCATTGCCCCTTGTTACCGGTCGTCTCGAGCCAGAAGCGGACTCGGTCGGGCGATTAGGGACTTGGGTGAACGTTTGGTATACTCGAGTATTACCCTGTAGGTTGGTGGAGACTGGCTAACGGCCAGGACGGGGGTGAATGAATGAATGAATGAACGAACGAACGAACAAGGGTTTATTGATAAACGAAAAATGCATTTTCAAATGATTGGAGGAATAAGGGGAAATGTCAGGAGGACGAATGAACGAAATAACGAATTGCTCCTTGTGAGCCGTATCCTTTTAATGAATGTGTTACTATCGCTTTCCATTGTAAATGTTTCTTGAATTATTGATACTCCATGTTTAATGTATTGGATTGATTATCTGATTATGTCTTCGGAACCTCACTGGGCCTTTAGCTCATTCCTTTAGTTTTGTTTTCCTTACAGGGGAAGGCGAGCGAGGACGTGAGCTTGAGATAGACTAGCCAATCTAGTTTTGTTTCTTTTGTTTCTTTTGTAGTGGTTCTCGCCTAGTGCTTGGCACGGGCTGGACGTATGAAGGATTGAGAACCCTTGTATATTTGATGTTTATATTCGCTTTTGGGTTGACAATGTATATAAGTTCCGCTTTAAGTTTGGATCAATGCCCTATTTATTCTAGTGATTTATTTCAATTTTTAATTGAGGACTGTAGCGAACGACTGAGTCCCGGCGAGAGCTGGGCAGGTGGCCCGCCGAACCCTCTGGTACGCCTTAGGGGGAGGTGGGGTCGTTACAAGTGGTATCAGAGCTTAGGCTTCAGATCTCTGTAGTGTATCCTAGATTAAAGATTAGGATACCGGACTGTGGGATTTGATTGGACTTGAAAGTTAAGCGATTGAGGGATAAAACTTATAGCTGCTTCGCGTGGTTTCTACGTGGAGTGACCCTGGACTAAGTGGTGAAAAAGTATGAGGGACTAAGTGAAGCTATGAATTGCGAATGTTATAGGCCTTAAATCTTTCTCATGGTATCTGAAGACCATAGATAGGTATGTCAGGTAGGAATTCCGATTGTAGATAGTTTACTCTTGAGACTGCAGCTCGAGATGTGAATTATCTTCTTTCAGATTCTCGTGCCTGAGTACTCTATAGTTGAGGTGCTGCTAAATACTTGAGACTTGTATTTTGGGAACATGAACAGGCTTTGTCTGACTAGAATGAGCACAAGAGGTCAGGGACATCTAGTTTGGATAGTAAATGACGTGAGAGACCAGACAGGCTGATACTGGGGCGACTTCACCTTTTCCTTTTGATTTACCTGTATATTGTTACTACATGACGTTAGTATACCTGTATGTACATGGTTATCTGTCCAACTTGATATGTATTTGTGTATTTGCTTATCCGTCTTTTTGGTATGGCGTGTTATGTGGGTATATGTTTATTTGAATATTTGGTGCCCTCAATAGTTACTTTAGTAACCTTATCGTGTTTATTTACTAAATTACCTTTTGGGGGAAAAGAAAAGAGAGGGAAAACATATATATGGATGGGAGACGTAGCCGTGGACGTGGACGTGGCCGTGGGAATGAACGAGCTCAAGAGCCAAGAGAGGAAAGAGAAACAACATCTGCACAAGAGCAAGGAACGAGGGTTGAAGCCGAAGACCAAATGGCAACGGTAATGCAACAAATGACAGATATCTTGGCAAGACTGGTGGATCAACAAGGCCAAATGGCCGTGAATCAACCCCGGAACCCTGAAATCGGAGAAGATAAGGCTCTTGAGAGGTTTCAGAAGTTTACTCCTCCGAAATTTCTTGGAGGATCTGATCCAGATATAGCCGAACAATGGTTAGAGACCATGATTAATATTTTCACCGTCTTGAACTACACCGAGCAAAGACAAGTAAACTTTGCGGTGTTCCAATTTGAAGGATCGGCCCGAGCGTGGTGGAACGTTATTAAAGCAAAATGGGAAAGAGAACAGACCGTATGGACATGGACGAATTTCATAAGGGAATTTAACGAGAAATACCTCCCTCCTTTAGTTCAAGAGAGGAGAGAGGAAGAGTTTATTGGACTACGCCAGGGAACGTTAAGTGTGGCCGAATATGAAACGAAATTTACGAAACTATCCAAGTTTGCTTCTGAATTGGTGGCCACAGAACGGCGAAGAGTAAGACGGTTTATACAAGGATTAAATTTGGGACTCCAAGAAGCATTAGCGGCAGTACAAGTGAATACGTTTACGGAGGCCCTTGAGAAAGCTCAAAGAATCGAGACTGCAAAGGCACAAATAAAAGCTTCCCAGACCCAGAAAAGGAGTGCATCGAGTAGTGTAGTGGAGGAATTAAGTGAAGCGAGAGTCCCTTCCAAAGTGCAAAAAGTGAACTTTTTGTCCCACCCACCATGGACATTAGGGGCGATAAGTGAAGGATCTACAAAAGAAAGCCAAATCAGATTTGGGAAAAGTTTTCAAGAAAGCCAAAAGATGGCTTCTCACGTGGTCTGTGGGTACTGTGGAAAGGCAAATCATGTCGAAAGCGATTGTTGGAGAAAGGGGCGGAAATGTTTAATCTGCGGAAGTGGCGATCATCAAGTTAGCAACTGTCCGAGGAGACAGTCACGTGAAAGCAATACTCTACAACTGGATGGAGCTAAATCACAAGTGAATGAAGGAGGGAAACGAACTAGCGGACCGGCAAAGGTTTATGCTTTAGACAACCGACAAGTTCCGGACTCGTCTGAGGCAACTGAAGGTAAAATTTCGAGGACGAAATTTTTTTAAGGGGGAGAGAATGTGAGGACTCGCAAATTCCTTGTATTTTTCCTCAAAAATACCCTTTTATTTGAAAATTAGTATTTATCAAAGGCCACTACCCAAATATTTCACATTAAGTATAGATAAACCTAGAAAATAGGGTTTTCCGCTTCGGTTTCAAGATTTGAGCAAAATTAGGGTTTTCGCGATTTCCGCCGGATGAATTTTCGGTACAGAGTAAGGATTAAATTTGAGGATTAAAAGTGACTTTTAAGTGAGAAATAATATGTGATTGGTAGCAATGATATAAGGTTAGTGAATGGGAAGTAAAAAACCCTAGTACGTGAGTTTTTAAGAAAAACGGCGCGAACCGGCGGGTCCCGCGCACTACCGATTGAACGCACCACTTGACTACCACTTTCTTGCCATACAAGTTTATCACTAATGGAGCAAA